>QANZ01023544.1:52377-104043 GCA_003254925.1 Chamaecrista fasciculata
ATATATATATATATTTATATGAAGGTGCAAATATTTTCAAACATGTAAATATATTTTCAATGTTGAATATTGTATGTATGAGTAATAGAGTATGACAAGGCCAAAAAAAAAAAATAAAGTATGAGTTACCTAATGAGAATATGAGGTATGTGTATATATATAAGTAAATAAGAGTTTTAGCGGTTTGGCGGTTTGGTTCGGTTTGTGCGACGTTCAAACCAAACCAAACCGCTCATCTATCGGTTTGGTTCGGTTTCACCTTCGGTTCGGTTCGGTTTTGAACACCCCTATTCTCTGATATTTTTACCATTTTTACTACTAGACAAATTTAAAATACCTGTACAATTATTTCAACTCACTACAATTATTACATACTATACTTTTCTCTAATATCTCTAAAACATACAAAATATTAAAGTTTGAAGTTTAAACTCACTTCAATATCTTAACTCTCCAATATCTCTCCAATATTATATTCTCTAATACACTACTTAAAGTTATCCCAAACACGCCCTTAATCAAGTGGTCGTTCCTTATTGGCAAGACACCACTATTGCCATGACTCATGCGCCTTGTTGGGGTTTCTTATCTTAGAGGAAACCTACTATTTGTCCCTCATTTTTCGTAGTTTTTACTATTTTGTCCCTACATTTTTGAAATACACTATTTGGTCCCTCATTTATCATAATTGTCAACTATTTAGTCCCTCATTTATCATAATTATCAACTATTTAGTCTCTCATTATCATAGTTGTCAACTATCATACGTTAAATGCTTATATAACACCGTTAAAAGCCACTTAGACATCTTAATCACCTAAACCAACCGAACCGAATCAACAAACACAATTAACCAGGTCTAAAATTGAATTAGACCCAAATATTTGTATTACACGTGAAGCTACCATAAGGTATAAATTATTGAATTATTCCCAAATCTCAAACTCTAGGTGATCCCAAATAGTTAAATATGTGACATTTAACGTGTTACATGTGCACTTAATAACCAGATTATCAGTGTTGGTGACGGAGATAAGCTACAGGGACTAACGAGTTGATATTTCCAATTTTTGAGGGACCAAATAGTCTATTTCTAAAATGCAGGGACCGAATAGTTGAAACTGCGAAAAAGGAGGGACCAAATAGTATGTTTCCTCCTTATTTTAAGAGAGTTGATGTGAGGAAGGTAGGGATACTATGATGTGGCATTTGCTGAAATCGTAAGATGCTTTGGATGGTTAGGATGAATGGAAATGGAGAGAAACACTAACGGAGAGGATCGATTCCCCAATTCCTCCCCTCGTAGCAGTAGGCTAGCACACATCAGATACAGGAATAACTAGCCAGGGACTCAGGGAGGTCGTTCGCTTTCTCTCGTCCTTAGTGTGCGTGTTGTCCAGACAGAACACTCGATGCAGTATTGACAGGTCCAAGCTACAGCGAGATAAAAATCAATTTCCCTTTGTTTGGAAGAAGATGAAGCTAGGATTTGTCCTCATTTCACTTGTATTTTGCGGGTTGATAGCTAGATCAGTTTCTTCTTCAAAACCCAAAGACCCATACCTCGGAGTTGCTCCTGAAGGTTTAACACCTTGACGCCATTCATGGATTTTATTGTAAATTCTTGATATTACTTCTGAATGGGTGTCTCTTGTTTGAATACGCAGATGATAAGTATTACAAGTCCTCAACTGTGATTAAATGTAAAGATGGATCGAAGGACTTCACCAAAGCTCAGCTCAATGACGACTTCTGTGACTGCCCTGATGGCACCGATGAGCCCGGTCTCTACTTTATCCTAAACTGCACCGCCCCCACCAATATTCTTGTTGATTCATCCATTCGCCCATTCACCTTTTTTTTTTTAAAAAAAAAAGTTAAATGTTGTGGATCATGGACCGTTCATGAGATTAATTAGAACTCCGACTGCGTTTCCTCTAGTCTTTACATGAAAATCAAGTTTAATTTCTTTTATGATGTCTAGTTTTTTTATTTTTCCTTTTAAAAATGTGATATGCAGGTACATCAGCATGTCCTAGTGGAAAGTTTTTTTGCCGGAATGCCGGACACGTTCCTCTTTCCCTTTATTCATCTAGAGTGAATGATGGAATATGTGGTGAGTGGAATTATAATGCTTCTTCCAGTAAACTTATGTTTATTATCCTTTACTCGAACCCTCATTTGTGATTTTTCATCCTTCAGATAAATAGAGAGAATGTGTACAAAATGCTTTACATCTGTTTTACTAAACTATCCAAAAAACATAAGATAGTTGTTTGGACATGTTATTATTGGGAAAATATGGAAATAATCACTTCTCTTAGGTTAAAGAAAGGTTTATCCTTGTTAAACCTTGTAATCCAAGCTCCATGTAAGTCCAGTCTTCAATCTGGATAGTGGGCCTCAACTGGATCAATACTACTGATTTGCCGCAGGTTTGTAAACTGTGGATACCTTTCTCCTGATATGTGGATTGTGTATGACTTTAGAATTTGGAGTAGTTTATATAGAATGAGTGGTGAATCATGATTATCTTCCATGAGTTTTGAGTAGTTTTTTTTATTGGCTTATGAGGGTTTGGCAAAGCTAAAGAGAGAAATGCAGTATGGCAAATCGGCAATGTTCTATCTGTGTATTTTTTTTATACATTTGATTAGAAAGGAATGGTTGGATTTTAAGGGTTCCTTCCTCTCCTTATACTTTTTTATAGCATTCACATGATTATCTTTATGGGTCTCCCCTTGATATTCTGCGTATGCCTCTTGAGGAGTTTCTCTCACAAATATGAAGAGGGTTTTAAGAACATTTATCCATTTTATTGGCCTTGTTTGTTTTTACTATCATTCCATTTTTGCTTCTGTTAAGGTGGAACTTTCTCTTGTTTTTTTCTTCTCTCATTAGAAGATTCTTCTTTCTATACAGGAAATTGAATTTTGGGATTGTAATGTTAAACTCTTTTTTACTAATACAGAAGTTTAAATTTTCAAATTGACTGAGTTTTGTATTAATAACCATCTTTTTTCTAGTAGATAATGTTTCTTTTATCATTTATTCTAGTTACTAGGCAGTGTAGGTTCTGAAATTGTGTATATGCTGATTGCATGCTTATTTGATTAAGCTAGAATGTGTGCTTGAGAAAACCCCAAATTCCAGAAAATAAGTTTTAGAAAATTTAATGAAGAAAAAATCCTAACTCAATTAATATACATGAACAGGATCATTTTATACAGAGTTATGAGGATGCCAAAGTTCTGATTAAGCATATATTAATTATTTATCAGCCTACTTTTAAAGTTTATAACCAAACTTTTTAGTACCTAGTGCAGATTTTTGAAATATAAGTTTATACTTGCCTTTTGCCCTTGTTATTATCACTGCAATTGATAGACAATTTTACAATGTAGATATATGATGTAGACAAGTTCTTGCCAAAGCCTGAAGTATTGTGTTTAAAGTCAAAGTTTATACTTTTAAATTTTAATGGCTTTCTTGATCTTTGTCAGATTCAAAAAAATAAAATTTTGCTCACATTATTAATACCATGGCTAAATCAAGCTTGATCAGCGGCGTTTATGTACCTTATATTATGATCTCAAACTAGCACTGCTCGTATTATCAAGATTCCATGAATAACATTTTTACTATGCTATTGGGTCAATGCACATTGCCTGAGATTCTTTTTCCTTTCTGTTAGAATAAAATAAAAACAAGCATCTGATGCGAGAGAGATAGAGCAATTAATATTTTTATTTAATAGTTTACTAATTTATAGGTTGGATCTTTTTGTTAGTTCTATAGTAATTTATTTTGCTTGCTGTATTCATAGATTGCTGTGATGGAAGTGATGAATATGATGGTATAGTAAAGTGCCCAAATACTTGCTGGGAGGCTGGGAAAGTTGCACGAGATAAACTTATGAAAAAGATCAGCACATATAAAGAAGGCGTATTGTTGAGAAAGCAAGAAGTTGAACGAGCTAAGCTAGCTTTGGAAAAAGATGAGGCAGAACTTTTGAAGTTGAAAAAAGAAGAAAGTATTCTTAAAGGGATAGTGCAACAGCTTAAGGGTATTTCTCCCCTATTCTATCTTGTTCTTGTGAATGCTTTTCTTATTATATATTAATTGCGTTTTGTGTTGGGTTGTATATGGGAGGAATTGGCCACCAACAAAACTTATAATTGTATTATTTTGACCCAAAAAATAATAGTTGGGTGTGTTTAATTTGCCAATGTCTTCAGACATGTGTGCAAGCAATTCTCAAACTCAAATTTTTCCGACAGAGACGAACCCTCCCTCCAAAGCTAACTGTTGAAGGGGGAGAACCAAGACACTTAAGTATTCCACCAAGCATCTCATTCTACTTGATGTAGGAGTTAGGCATCCCATACTACCTAAGTCTCTATCATCTGCATTTTTTTCCATCTTTTATTTATAAGTCAAGTTATTTTTAGTTGTTAAACTAAGCATTAAAAGCTTGAATGTTGGGCTAATTGATATTGAGGTGTATGATAAAGGATTATATTGCAGACTGGTGCTTGATACCCAATACTTTACATAGTTAATTGATTGATTTTGTTCATAATGAGTAATGATCATCTTCACATAAAAAAATATTAAGACAATAGTAGAAGTATATCAATTACTGATAGAATCCTCGGCTGTACCAATCCTGTCAAATGGATGCAAGCAGAAAAGGGGAATGATAGTGGCAAACATGACACACAATAGCAGAACATAAACATAGCTACCTGCTTTCGAGAGGCCAGACTCTCTCCCTAAACTTCCCTCAACTTTCCTTACCCCACCCCTAGCCAAAAGCACTATATGTACCCTGACACAGTCCACACCCACTCACACACTCGGCCACTAAAACTGTTATGCTGCTGTGCATTCTTCCTTGACTGTATTATTTAGCTCAGCGTCAGTTTTCTTCTTTCTTTCGTGCACCTTCAATGCACTTGAACTTTCTAACTGCTCCAACCTGGTCTCTATTAATTTTCTTCTTTCTCACAAAAGTCTTAACCTTCTCAGGCCCATCAATTACCAATATAGTGGTACCATATTTTGGAACAAGGTTCTTTTGTAATGGCTCTCACACAGGTTAACTAGTTAAGATATTTGTTTAAGGTCTTACTTATGTGAGGCCTGTTATCCTTAGGCTTTTTACCTTCATTGAATTTGAACAACATATTCTGTGTTTATGAGAATTGTTCCTTGGTTCTGGTTGCTATTGTACATAAAATGTTAGGGTTTCTGTGATGTAAATTAAGGCATTTTGCTGGTAGTAGGATAGGGGTTTAGGGTCATCTTAACAACTGTTTCGGTTCTATGAAGAGTTCCTATTGGGTTTTATTGTTTTATTATTTTCATTTTTTTAAATTGATTGGTTTCCTTGAAGATTTAGGCAACAAACAATTAAATCTTTTGTTTAGTCCCAAAAGATTTATAATATGACATGTTATAGTTTTGCTTGAAGTTCTTTCTCTTGGCATAGAGTTTGGAAAGTGTACAGCACAGACTTAAGAAAGAAGGGGGAACCCACTATTAAAACTGGCTTGTAAGGGTAAAGAACCATGTCCCTTAAGTACCACATGTATTACCCTTGCATCCACAATGTGGGACTCCATCATATTGCCGCCCTTGAAAATCAACATCCTTGATGCTACCACTCTGTGGTGCTCACTGCTCCCCATTCTTTCTGGTTTGGTTGGTTGCGCTCTTCCCAATGCAGCTCACCAAGTTGGTGAATGGGGTTGGCCCACCTAACCCACCAATTTTTATCTTTTTCTTTTTCCAAATTCAAATTATTTTTTTAGTTTAAACTTTAAACACACTAATAAATGGGCCAACCCACCAGGTTGGCCCTGTATTGACAGGTCTAATCACCTATTTATTTTAATGGTGTCAAGCTTCAACTTTCCTTTGAAATAACTTGTGTGGAGTTCTTATTGAGCATTGGATCTGTTGTAAGTTGCAATACTATGGAAAGCATCTTGTGATCCATCATAAAGCTTTTGGCTAGAACATTGAGGGAAAAGTCTTGTGGTAATGTACAGCTTTCCCAATTATCTGGCGTATCTAGTTGTAAAGGAGTGCCTGTATCTTCAAGGGAATCTCTTTCATTCTTTGCTGTTATATTTGTCATGGGATAGGTCTGTGTTTATGGCTTCAGTCAGGGTGCTTTACGCAAGAGTGTTTCTAGGAAGTCTTCATTTCTAGTATGCTGAGAAATTAGTCAAATTTGCTGGTCTTTTAAGATTATTTGGTTTTCTTTTTATTTCACTTTGAAAAAATAAGATATGTAATTCCGTCACATATTTTTAGTTTTTCTCCTGTGTAGAACAATAATATTCCTATGTATGAAAATGAAGAAAATATAACAGTACCTTAGAAGAGAAATTACCTAGGTTTCACACCTAGGGTTCCTTCAGCATCATACAATCAGAATTTGGCTAGAAAAACACTTGAATATGAAAATTGTATCTGGAAGAAGGCATTAATATACTAGGGTTTGGAGTGGAAAATTGGGAAACTAAAATAAGATCCATTAGAATCAATCCAAAATGAAAACTAAATAAAATACTGAGATGATTTGATCTTTAACCTTCTCATCTCTTGATGCTCTTGTAATAAAACTATTCACGGGACTTCACCTAAATTGTCCTTGATATGCTATTGAGCCTTAAAATGCTCCTTGACGAAATCTATGCCAATTATCTTTTATAGGTGCAAACCCTCATAAACCTTATCTTTAAACTTTGTATCATTTTTCTTATGTCTGGAGGCTTTTCTGGGTTCTTTGGAGCAATTCCTATCCATTCATGTGTAATGGTTTAATAGAGGAAAGATATACAAGGCCTTGCACAAATGTGCTCTGTTTACAGATTGCAGGGCTGCAGTGTAATGTCGTTGAGCAAATCCTGAGTTTATCACATGAAGCTTCTGCCCTTGCCAGCTATGTTAGTAAAGTTGTTTTGTGACCTTTTAATTAAATGTTCTTATACTATGAATCTAAGGATTAGTTAGTGAGCTAAGATATGAAGAGAATGAGTAAGTTCTGATCAGTAATGAACATACAGATCTATTTAAGGCACAGTTACCTCTTTTTGTTATTTCATTTGTGACAAAAGGTTGGCTTACTATCATGTCTTTACATAAGATTTTTCTTTAGTAATATATATATATATATATATATATAAATAGAAAAAATTGCCACTTCACTTCCACCGCAGAACATAAAGAACAGATAGAGATGGCAGAAGAGAAGGACCGTTTGCGGAAGGAAAAAGAAGAGAAGCAAAGAATGGAGGCTGAGAAGAAAGCTAATGAAGAGAAAGTTAAAGTGGATGGAGAAGATACAGTGCATAGCAATGAAGCTGTGAAGCAATCTGATGGCGAAGACAATGATGTGGTAAGCAAGCATGATAAAATTGAACTTCTAGATGATTCTTCATTTCTTCTACATGTCAGGTTTGAGGTTTTGGTAATTTCTTGGGTGCAAAACCTTGACTGTACAATCAAAACGTGAAACACCAAAGAAATATGTACTTTTGAACAGATTTATCTGATACTTAGAGTGCTGATGAAATGATGCACTGTGTGTATATGATCGTCCTGATGTTTTATGAACCCCTTAATTTGAGTGAAGAACAACAAAAAACTTGATTAGGATCATTTTCCAACATTCTGTTGATACACCCAGACATGTGTGTGTGTGTGTATTATTTTTGTGTGATTGTTTCTTTGATTCTGATATCCTACCATCTCATTCATTTTTACCAAATCTCGTTTATCTCTTCAAGTTTTGCCAGCCCACTATTTGGTAAATGCTTTCTTTCTTCTATATTTACTTCAATCTTTTGAGTGTAGGATGCAGTAGAGGACAAGAAGTTGACGGAAGTACTTGATAAAGATGTTGGAGTCACAAATAGTCCTGGAAGTGAAGGATCTCCACTTTATGGAGTGGATGAGGTGAATGAAACTCTATCAATTACTAAAATTATAGGAACCAAAGTGGTGTATTTTACGATACACTTACACATCAGATATAGAACTTTCTTAACATTAATTTGTATTTCCCTCTTAATGCAGAATGAAAGGGAAGACAAGGGAGATCATGCTGTTAAATCCGAATCTGATCTCATGGCTGGAAGTAAAGAGTCTTCTGATGCAATAATTGATAGAGTATTGTTCTACTCTGATAGTATTAATTAGATTTTCTCCCTATTTTGCATTTTTCTCACGTTTTCATATCGAACTTTTTTTTAATTTAAAATTTTTAGCTTCATCAATTTGCTGACATTATTTGCTTGTATATAGGCACTACAAGGCTTTGGCAATACTTACAATATATATAGATTTAGGATTGAAAATCAATTTGCAATAATTCATCAAATCATTCACTGGGATAGATGTAGATGAAATTTTGTCAGTAATATTTGGAGCTCCTTAGAGTAGTAGATTTTTTACTTGAATCAAACTAACTCATTCTGCAGGACATTCTTTAGTTTTATATGATTGATGTTTCTATGTTGCTTTATTCTGCAATAGTGTTACTGTGTCAGACTGTTACCCATGATGAATCTATTTAGTGATCCACAATATCAAGTTCATAATGCACTTTAGTTACTTTGAAAACTTAAGCTTTTGCCTCTACAACTGTGAAAAAGGGAGTGAATAGAATGGAGAATTTTATGTGGGGAAGCTATGAATTAAGGGGGAACATTGACTGTTACTGTTCCGGAATTCAGGTTGGAAGGTTTTCTTGGCATAATTTTATGGAATATGTAATAGCTAATATGCATAAAAACAATTTCAATGGCATGACTACATCATGGCTGGCTTTGGATTTGAAGAAGGCTGTTTTTTATATCATATAGTGATTTCTAGTTAATGGTATTAGCAATAATGTGAGAATTAACAAGAGTACCTTACTACCTTATAGGATGTAGCCAATATTTCTTTTTTAATAACAACAAAGCACTGGGTATGTTGTAAGTAAATTTCCACATAGCTTTTGCATGACAAAGCAAATATTATTGCTCAGTGAATTTTAGTTGTTCTTTTCACACTTACATAGAAGTTAAATAATTCTTTTTCTCTTCCTCTCAGAAGATTCTGCTCTTACATTAACTGGTAAATTGCTTGAATTCTCATGTATTTTCCTTGTGAAAAATTTAACTCAGGCATATCCCTAACTTTGTATTTCCACTTGTCACATCTACTTGCTCTTAACCCTTTCTGAAATTGTTCCCTTTGGACTATATCTGCAGGGAAACAATGTACCTGAAAATACTGAGGGATTGTCAAAAGAAGAGTTGGGTCGGCTTGTTGCTTCTCGTTGGACCGGAGAAAATCCTGGAAAACACAGTGTTGAAGCCGATGCATCAACTAATAAGGCCAACAAGGATAGTGAATATTTGCCAAAGGAGACAAATCATGAGGAGTATGAAGGCTATGCATCTGAGACTGATGATGATGGCCGCAAGTATGACGATATAGACGTAGAAGACGAGATGGATGAAGAGTTTCAAGAGGAGGAGCATGATGATCTTAGTTCCTCTTACAAATCAGATTCTGATATTGCATCGGACTTGTCAGGTTTATAACAAAATTTGGATTCAATTTTTTTTTTTTATCAAAATGTTGTTTTTTAGCTGAATTTTTTATATAATTTGACTAAATTCCAGATGACATCACAGAAAATAATCCTTCCTGGTTAGAGAAAATACAGAAAACTGTAAGAAACATTTTTCAGGTTGTAAATTTATTCCAGACTCCGGTGAACCAGACAGGTATATATCAATGTTCTATTACCCTTTATACATATATGTTTATATAAAGAGAAAGCTTATGGCATTGTCTTTGGCTTCTTAAGATGCTGCTCGAGTGCGCAAGGAATATGATGAGTCAAGTACTAAATTGTCTAAATTACAGTCAAGAATATCAAGTCTGAAGCAAAAGCTAAAACATGATTTTGGTTAGTACTATGCTGAAAATTTTTGTCCTTATAGTAGCATTTGCATTAGAGAGTAATAAGTTGTGGAATTGGCATGAATAAACTGAAGTTGAGTATTACAGGTCCAGAGAAGGAGTTTTACTCATTTTATGATCGTTGTTTTGAGAGCAAGCAGACCAAGTTATACACTGTCCTTTTCTCCTTTCCTTTCTATTTGTATTGTAGTTGTCACTTTTTATAGCTACAACTATGATAATTCTAATTTCTCTCCTTTGGGTGATGAAAATTTTGGTTCAGGTATACTTACAAAGTCTGCCCCTATAAAGAGGCTTCTCAGGAGGAGGGGTATAGCACCACTCGTTTGGGGTAAGTTATGGTTACAACCTGCTATTCAATTTTAACTGCTCTTTTTTCCTCATTCAGAAGACAGCAATCAAGAACTGTGAAGACCACAGTTCCCAGAAGTCGAAACTGTAGTTTTTCATTATTCATGTTGTAAGATTTGCAACAAAAATGAATCTGAATATAGAGGTATGTTAGGCCATAATTAGGGTAAAATTTCACTGACTTTGTGATTCATACCTGTCTGGATCACCTGATCTTGAATTTTGCTGGGTGGAACGGTCAGATCCACCATAAGCAGCACTACGTTAATGAAAAAAAATTCACGGTTATGCATCATCTCTCCCTCACCCTCCATAGGTCTATTGAATTTGATGACTTATTCTGATTTGAGACAAGGGATCATGAAACCAGAGCTTGCTTCAGCTATAGCGGAAAATAATGTTGGTTATTTTCTTTTGCTTTAATCCCTTTCTTATTAATAAATATTAGTTTTTTGTTACCAAAAAAAAATATTAACTTCTATATCTAATATGTTATAACAGCTAATCTATTTATAATTTTATATGAAGCCAAACTTCAAGTCACAAGCCAGGGTTTGCCACATTTTCTGAAGAAAAGATAAAAAATTTTAAGTAGACAACTATAACTATATTACTCACTGTTGCAATAGACAAGGAAATAATAAATTGTATTTACAACATAGATTACAAGAGGTTTAAATAATAAAAGAGACTCCTAGATTAGACAAGGAGATAATAAATTGTTTTAACAACATAGACTACAAGAGGTTTAAATAATAAAAGAGACTCCTAGATTAGTTAGGGAACCTAATCCTAACAGAACTCCAACACCCTTCATTTGAGGGTAAAACAGAAATGACTAACAAATAGAATAATTAGGATAGACTCCTAGCAGAATAAACAGAACAAAATCTTCTTGACACTAACAAAAGTACTAACTATTGCTGTTGTAATTTTGTGCCAACTAGTATATTGTTGCATTCAGATATATGCATTTAGTAATATGTACCTACACTTCGGACTTCTGCATATGAAACTTGATAGTAGTAGATTTATTCACTTCTGTTGATGTATTTGATTATTTGAAACTATGGAGCATCTTTATATAAAACTGACCAAGCAGGTTACATTTGCTATTTCAAGTATTTTCATAATCTTGTAGGAGTATACATATTTTATGTTATGGTTTTTAAGATGATTATTCATTTTACCATATCTTATAATACATTCATGATTTGGAATTTGGCTTTCCAATTCCCATTATGTATCCCAGTTTTACAACTACTGCAGTACAAATATGATTATTTGTATGTTTTTAACAGGCGGTGGGACAAATTTGAGGACTCATACAGAGTAATGGTTTTCTCTAATGGTGATAAATGTTGGAATGGACCCGATAGGAGTTTGAAGGTATTTAGTTGTGTTAACTCTTCTTTAAGAATTTTTCTTATTTTTATTCAAGTAGACTTTTCTGCTATTTATTACAATGTTAATGAAAATCCTTTTTGTCTCTTCTGTGACAAAGTATAATGTTATTGTATTGTTGATTTTGTTCTGATTTTCAAATGGCTATATTAGTAGATTTATTAGTGCCCCCTGGGTTTCAGAAGTGCATTTAGCAACTTGTTACTATGCTTAACCTTATACAGTGGTGGGCCCAGTTCAAGTCGTCCTCTTGCATAGAAAAAGGAAAAAAAAGCACGTTTAAAAAATTTATAAGCTTCAGATTTGGGATCCCTTTGTGATTTATTGTTCTGTGTTTTGAACAGGCCAGGCTAAGATGTGGGTTGAAAAATGAGATAACTGACGTAGATGAACCAAGCCGTTGCGAGTAAAGAATTTTGTTTTTTCTATCTGCCTCCCATCCCCAATCCGATCTTCCTTAATGTTTCATTTTCTTATTTTTGACTTGTCATGGTCCTCATGGCAGGTATGCAGCTTTGCTGTCTACCCCGGCCCTCTGCCAAGAGGAAAAGCTCAAGGTATATCTCCAATTGTATGATCACAATCTCTCCCTTTACCTCTTGGTTCCTTGCTTTAAACTTATCTTATATTTTTGTATTAATGGCAAAACGTAGGAATTACAACACAAGCTAGACTTGATGAATAAGGAACAACCACAAAGCCATGATGAGCTGTGAGGAATGGGGATAGATTCAATCTGGTGAGTTTACTGGCAATGCGATTGCTCATTTACAGATCGGAGTCCTGATACGAGCTAGTAGCATTTTGTCCCAGTAGTTTGAAGAGATTCAAGTAACTAAAGTGGCGTCTGAGTAGTGTGCTGCGGTTCAGTCAAATCTATAGTCTCTACTGAACCTGTATTTTTGGGACGTTTACGTCTCAACTCTGATTTTGCTTCAATATCTAGGAATAAGCTTCAAATGTTTTGGTGTTAACATTGTAGGTTTATAACTAACCAAATCAATCGACATGTGAAGATTTTAACCGTTGTGATCGTTATAGAATACGACCATTGAGTAGACATTGCTGTCCCAACTTCGTCTGTCACATTCAGATGAAATGATGAACCCTCTGCTTGAACTTACATTAATGAATTCTGTTAGTTTCATATGATGGAGATTTTATATGAAGAAGGTCGAGGTCTGCTTCTCGTTGACAATAAAAATATAATTGACTGTTTTTCCATTTCAGGCTAAAATGAAATAAAAGATAATAATAAAAGATTATTCATGGGGACTTTGATCCTCTTGGTTTAAATGCTCTCAAGCCCAACTGACTTTTAAGCTCGGAATAGAAAGTCCACCTGAGTTTAAAAATTTGAAAGATAGATTTTTTTAACTTAATTTTATTTAATTAAAACTTTTTTGAGTTTCAAAAATTTGAGGGAGATTTTTTAAATTTTTAATTTTACTCACTTTAAGTTTCGAGAGTTTTAAAAAAAATTGAGATGATTTAGGAGTATTAATTGATTGAAATTAAAAATTTAAAAGACTAATCTGTCAGCTAATTTAAAAGTTGAAGTGATTTATTTGTAAACTTAAAACTCATGAGTTTAAGTGAGTAAAATTGATAATTCAAAAATATGTTTGTCAAGTTTTAAAAATAGAGTATGTTTTCTGTCCTTGGCTTAAAATTTAAAAAGTTCTACATTTTTGCCTTTTCTCTTTATTTATCTCTAAGTGTCTCTTTATTTTCATGTGAAAATAATGTTTATAAGAGTATTTAAGGTTAATTGCACTTTAAGTCCTATATGTTTGGATTAGATTTCACTTTGATCCTTTATTTTTTTTATTTTTTTGTGTTTCAACTTCCAATGTGATCCATTATGATTCTAAAACATTAGATTGGTCAAACTCAATCAAATTCTACGAAGAAAGTTTGTCACCTTGTTTGCTTTGGCTTTTTTTTTTTTTTTTTATCAGCATCAACTTCTTTTGATTGAGGAAGTACAGTGATACTATGATGTGATATTTTGAAATTAAAAAACAAAAAATTGTAGTACAAAAAAAAAACAAAACAAAAAAATAGATGTGGTAGAAAAGAGATGGATTGACCATTTGTTATCGAGCAATTCTAGAAAAAAATATCATAGATAGAATAATTGAGTTTATATATGTATCTCACTCCTCGTTTGATTTAGATAAAAAGAAAAAAAAGTAGAGTATAAAAAGTATCAAATCTTCCTAATTAAGGGTCATTTAAATTATAATTTGATTTTAGTCCAAAATCTAAAATAATCATGTTTGTTTCAAATTATATTATAATCTTATTATAATCTACAAAAATCTCATATCTTAAAATATTCAATTACTATTATACCCATATTAACATACCTATAATTACTTATACTTCAATATATATCCAAATGTACCTGAACAGGGAATAGAAAAGTAGAGAGAAGAAATATCTGGAAGTATTTTATTATTGTGTTATGTATGTAATACAGAGTAAACAAACTATTTATATCTAATAGCTTGGTAAAAAATACATCAGCCAGAAATCTAACTAATACCCAACTAATACAGCTGTCACTCAACTAGATTCACAAATACAACTGTCACTCAACTAAAACCTAACTAATATTAATATCTCTACATCCCCCCTCAAGTTGAGAGGGGTCTAAGACAACTCCCAACTTGGATGTAATAAAAGAAAAACTGTGGTTGAGATAATGATTTTGTCAAAATATCAGCTAGTTGAAGTTGAGTAGAAATATGCTGCAATCTGATGAAACCTTCTTTATATCTTTGCCTCACTATGTGACAGTCAATATCGATATGTTTTGTCCTCTCATGAAAGACTGGATTGGAGGCAATATGCAATGCTGATTTGTGTCACAATAGAAAGGTATAGGAGTGTTGAAATCAATACTAAGATCCTTTAACAGGTAAGTAACCCAAACAAGTTCATTTACACAAGACGCCATGCTTCTATACTCCGCCTCACATGAAGATCTAGAAACTGCCAACTGTTTCTTAGATTTCCATGATATGAGAGATCCTCCTAGCATCACACAATACCCAGAAATCGACCTTCTTGAAACTGGGCAAGATGCCCAGTCAGAATCACTGTATGCCATGATGGAGAAATCAGTAGAACTCTTATAAAATAACCCCAAATCTAAAGTTCCTTTTTAAGTACTTTACAATATGTAAAGCACTCTCCCAATGTGAAGTATTAGGAGCTGCTACATGCTGGCTCAGCTGCTGCACTGGGTAGGAGATATCAGGCCTTGTCATGTTCAAATAAAGGAGTCTCCCAACCAAACGTCTATAAGGTTCTGGATCTTTGAGAAGTGGAGCATCTTCTGCAAATTTATGACCTCTCTGCATTGGCAAAGCTGCTGATTTCGCATCTAACAAACCAGTAGCACTCACTATATCAATAATATATTTCTTTTGAGAAATAAAAGTCCCTTCAGTAGATCTTGCTATTTCAATTCCCAAAAAGTATTTGGCAAACCCCAAATCTTTGATGGTGAAAGTAGTGTCCAAAAATACCTTGATTTGCTGAATAGTTTTAGAACAATTTCCTGTCAATAAAACATCATCAACATAGACAAGGAGAATTATAAAAGTAGTATCAGTCTTCAAAATGAATAAACAATGATCATTTTGTGACTGAATAAATCCATATTTAAGCAACTGAGTTGTAAACCCAGAATTCCACTCCCTTGAAGCTTGCTTCAACCCATACAAAGATCTTTTTAGTCTACAGACTTCATTGCCCTTCACCTTGTCATATCCGTGAGGTGGTTTGAGATAAACTTCTTCATGCAAAAACCCGTGTAAAAAGGCATTATTTATGTCTAATTGGTGAAGTGGCCAATTCTTAACAGTACTAATTGTTAAAACAAGTCTAACAGTTACCTGTTTTGCAACCGGAGAATGACTATCGAAATAGTCAATTCCTTCAATTTGGTTGTAGCCCTTGGCCACCAACCTTGCTTTATATCTTTCCACTGTGCCATCTGGGTTCATTTTCACCTTGAAAACCCATTTAGATCCAATCGCTTGCTTCCCTTTTGGTAAATGAGTAATTTCCCAAGTCTCATTTGCTTCCAAGGCTTTAAGTTCTTTTTCCATGGTTGTACACCACTCAGGGTGTTTGACAACCTCTCTGTAGGAATGGGGCTCTTTTAACTTGCTAACATTGGTCATAAAAGCTGCATAATCTGGGGAGAAAGTAAACTTGGCAAGAGAATAAGAATTTTCAGAATCAATAATGGTATTACAAATGTAATCATCGAGGTATTTAGGAGATTTAATGATTCTGGAGGAACTTCTGGTAGGAATTTGAGGAGTATTTAATGGTTGTGAATGAGGAGATGAAGGTATATTAGGAAATATTGTGGTATTTTGAGAAGGGGAATTTGAAATATTTGGTGAAGTTTGTGAAATAGAAAGGTTATTAGAATTTGGTAATATTTCTGTATTAGGAAGGTTAGGAATATCTAGCAATGTATCTGGCTCTTTTTGTAAGGCAGAATCATTTGGATCTAAAATAGGGAATGGGGTAGGACAACTGGATTTTTGGTATTCAAAAAAGGAAACTCATTCTCATGGAAGATAATGTCACGGGTAACAAAAACTTTGTCTTCTTCAATGCTATACACCTTATACGCCTTCTGAACAGCAACATATCCCAACAAAACACACTTAAAAGCCCTTGGAGCAAATTTATCTTTTTGAGGAATATTATTGGAAGCAAAACATAAGCAACCAAAACATTTCATTCTATCAAAATTAGGAAGCTTACCATATAAAAGTTCATACGGAGACTTCCAATTCAAGATAGCTGAAGGCAATCTGTTGATGATGAATGTAGCAGTCAAAATACTATCTCCCCAAAACTTGATTGGCAAACCAGATTGAAAAATCAAGGCACGAGCAACCTGAAGAAGGTGCTTATGCTTTCTCTCCACTATGCCATTCTGCTGCGGAGTATAGAGACAAGATTTCTGATGCAGAACCCCTTTTTCACTCAAAAATTCTGTCATTCTCTTATTTACAAACTCAGTACCATTATCACTTCGAACTACTTTTATTTTCTTATCAAACTGAGTTTGAATCATAGAAAAGAAAGTTGTAAATTTCTGAAAAACCTGAGACTTATCACTAATCAACAAAGTCCAAGTAGCTCGTGTACAATCATCAACAATAGTCAAAAAGTGACTGTCATTATTGAAGCTTCTATGTCTATAAGTGTTGGAGATTGTGCCCTAGGGCCAATCATTTTATTTGATAAATATGTTGTGAACATATTATTAATTTATGGAAGATAAATTAATGTGTTGTCATATCATTCGCATGTTTACTATGATAACGTCCATGATTAATTATGAGATAATTAATCTAAAATTGTCCCTGGTCGATTATTTTTGTGGGAGCAAAAATGAACTAAGACCAGCATGACCTCGGTGCATGAGATGCACGCACTAGATGCTGGGACGAGAGTCATGGTGCAATTACGTAAGGTGGTTACGAATTGCTGGACTGACCCGGAGAGTCCTGCATGGGTTTAGTCATCAGCTAGTCTCTCCTAGTACGCCTGTAGCGATGCCTTTGACCTGAGGTCAATGACTATTCCAGCGTTGCAGTTGTCAGTCTTTGGCTTAGTCTAACGCTGCCCGTAACAGGGTAGTTATACGGGCTGAGTACGGGACTGGTTGATTGCTCTGCAGTGGGATGTGGATTGGCCAAAATGGGATTTTGTCCCTCATTAATTTGAGAGATATCTAACTGGCGCCCTCGATGAGTCTGTCCAGGAAAATGCGTGGCCACGCGGGAATTGGGACTTACTCAAGGAATCGAGAAAGTTGAGGTTTGGATTATGGATGACATACCTGTGCCTAGTCCATGACCAAGATATCGTAGGACAAACGGATCACGTACACGGAGGTACTGAGGTTAAGTCGTTCTTCCGGTTACCGAACGATCACTCACGGATTTTGGGTAGTTGTGATGGCTTGCTAGAGTCCGCTCACAACTTGTAGGTCATGGGGATGCCCTACTGCCATTATTGCGTGGGGCCTGCTGGGTCACACACGGGCAGGATCTGATCACCATTCGAGAGGGACACGAATTAGGGTTAATTCGTGGGTCACGCGAGTGACACGATTTAAGACACAGAGGAAATGTCTGGGACATTAGGTCTGGTCTTAATTAATCTACAGATGACATATTTAGATTTGTGGGACAAATTTAAATATTAATAATTGAATATAATTAATGAGATTAATTATAGGCAATTTAAATATTAGGAAAATAATTCTGGATAATGTTCCTAAGAGTTAGGAAATTATTGAATTATAAAATTCCTAATAAATAGGAGAGGGTGGCGCCTCTTGGGAATTATTTGGGTTAAATAAAAATGTTTTATTTAATTCAAATAATATTTGAAATTCAAATGGAGATTTGAAATTCAAAAGATTTGGTGAGTATCTTTTAATATCTTTGGTGAATCAAAAATTAGAGGTTTTTGATTAATTAAATTCCAAGGATAATTAAAGGGGATTAGGCGCATGGATGGTGGGTCCCATTGGGAGATTTGATCTCTCAATTTGATTCTCCAAGATTGCATTTTGAATTTAAATATAATATTAAGGTAATATTATAATTATAAATTCAAGGCCTAAAATAATTATATTATCAGAATATCTTTATTTTAGGAATTATTAAATCACCAAAATTTCTCCCTATATAAGGAGGGCAAGTCGACTTGCCCTAGACACACAAGTGTGAAACCCTAGTTTGATTTTCCTCCTAAGAGTTAGAGAGAGAAAATAATCCTTTGCACACACACATAGAGAAAGTCGACTTTCTCTAAGAGTTAGGGAATTTCGACTTTAGCTCTAAAATTAGGGTTTTGAGAGAAGAATAGGCAAGAAGGAGTTCTTGTGGGGGGATTCTTCTAGCGCCACCTCCATAGCTGAATTATCAAGAAGGAGTTCTTGAAATTCAGAGGTCTGTAGATTGGTCCCGGAAATTCTTTTGAGAAAAGAATTTGGAGGCTAGCACCTCGGTGATCAAAGAAACTGTTCGTGTGGATTACTGGCAGAGGGAGAACTCTGGGAGTGGACTCCGTGGAACTCGCCCCGTACAACCATCGATTTGAAACTCTGAGGTATAACACTAACCAAAAGTTTTAAATTCTACTAGCGGATCCGTTCGGGAATCATAGGACCTAGGCGTTTTATTTAATTTTTTTTTTGCTTCCGCTGCCTTAGGCGCCTAGGATTCCCAACAATAAGGACCCCACAAATCAACATGAATCAAATCAATAGAACTACTAGCCCGTGAAAAACTAGAAGTAAAAGACAATCTCTGCTGCTTGGCTTTGTGACAAGTAGTACATGAATCAAAAACACCTTTAACAGGTATAAATGTATGTCTAAGTACATGTAATGGAGCATGTCCTAGACGCCTATGCCAAGTTATTGATTTAGAATTCTCTAAATTTGAAACAAAATTACAAACTGAATCTTGTAAACAATATTGTTTCAGAAAGTAAAGATTTCTCACTGACTCTCCAGTCGCCAATCTTTTTTGTCTTCTGGTCCTGCATAACACATGAGGACTTATCAAAAATTACAGAAATGTCATATGTAATTATCCTCTTGACTGACAACAAATTATACTTGAATGATGGAATAAGCAACACATGCTGTAAAATCAGATCAGCATTAATATACACCTTTCCAGTTTTGACAGCAGACAACTTCACACCATTAGGCAAATGCACTAAAATCGGTCTAGATAAAAACTGGATGTCATGTAATAAACGTTCTTCAAAACAAATATGACAAGAAGCTCCTGTATCTATTATCCATACATCATTAGGACTAAAATGAGATATGGAAATAGTACCTGCAAATTCTCCTAGAGTAGCAAAACTTGCATACTCTTCAGAAGCATTCTTATCTTTAGCCATTTTTGAAAACTCATTCTTCATGAACTGAGATATCATGGCAGACAATTCAGGAGTAAAACCATCTTTCACAGCATCAGTTGAGGACTCAGCAAGATTAGCCACCTGCTTCTTGCTTTGCCCTGTCTTCTTCATTTCAGTGAACCATTCCGGATATCCAACAAGCTTGAAGCATGTATCCTTGGAATGTCCAGTAGCATGACAATGTTCACAAACTAAATGTTTCTTCAATTCTTTATTCTTTTTCCAATCTCCAGCCTGTTTTGTAATTTTTGGTACAGTAGCTCCAATCTCAGAAATATTAGTACCAAAGGAAGTCTTAGCAATACATTCTTGCTCACTACGAATAGCCATCGCATACGCCTTTGCCACATCCGGCAATGGCTCCATATTAGTAATCTGATTACTTAATCCATCAAAAGATTCATTAAGACCAATCAAGAACTGACCTAATCTTCTTGAAGATTCCAAGTCAATCATCTTTTGTTTAGCATCACAAGTACAAAGAGGAGGTGGCTGAAGACGAGCTAATTCATCCCAGCATTTATGCAATCTACTGTAATATACAGTAACAGAATCATTACCTTGCTTAATCTTGATCATCTCCCGCTGAATCTGTAACAATCGAGGTCCACTCGTCACTCCAAAACGTCGCTCCAGCTCAGACCAAATCGCATGAGATGAAGGAAAATACAGAAACGATTCACGCATGTTCTTGGTAATGGAGTTAAGCAGCCAAGACATTATCATTTGGTCCGCTTTCTTCCAAGCCTTAGAACCGTCATCATCTTCAGGTATCTTCAAATATCCATCAACAAATCCCATCTTCTCCTTTGAACCTAAAGCAATCTTCATCGCAGTGCTCCAAGGAAGATAATTCGTACAATCAAGTGGAGTAGAAACCAAAATCATGCCGGGTTGGTCCGATGATTGAAGCGCCCAAGAGAAATCCTTCGTCTTAGGTGATTCCGTCGATGCTCCAGCTCCATTTTCTTGGTTCGACATTCTCACTCTTCTTGAATAAACCTGGAGATCTGATACCATGAACAGGGAATAAAAAAGTAGAGAGAAGAAATATCTGGAAGTATTTTATTATTGTGTTATGTATGTAATACAGAGTAAACAAACTATTTATATCTAATAGCTTGGTAAAAAATACAGCAGTCATAAATCTAACTAATACCCAACTAATACAGCTGTCACTCAACTAAAACCTAACTAATATTAATATCTCTACAATACCAAAAGGGCATTTTAGTCATTTTATATTCTCTCATTTATTACACCTACTACAATCTCTCCCCATCACATCACTTTTCACCAATTCTCTTTTAATTATTTTCTAAATTATTATAATTGACTTTTGACTTTCAATTATTTTTAATATTTGATAAAATAATAATAATTTATTTTTAGTTAAATATTAATTAATATTATATTTTTATTATTAAAAATAATTTCTATCCCTCTTATTTAAATAAATTAACTAAATAAATTCAAAAAATAAATTCAACCAAAATATTTAAAAATTTTAAAGGGTCATTTTGGTCCATTATGTTTCAAAATATTCAAATTGGTCCTAAATTTTTGCAAAATGATTCATTTTGGTCCTAAATATTAGTAAAATGTTTCATTTTGATCCCAAACTATTGAATTTGGTCATATTTCTCTCGTCTTTCATTTCAAATTCAAAGGACTTGTTAAGAGGAATGTGTAGCTCTGAATTTGTCGCATTCGAATTTGAAACAAGAGAGATATGATCAGCATTGCTTGTTTGATCATGAAACTAGAGGTCAACTTTTAGGACCAATTTGACCTCGTTTGCTGATGGCCCCAACCGATTAGAGAAAGTACTCTTCGAGAACAATACGTAGTTCTAAATTCGTCACGTTTGAACTTGAAACAAGTCATATTTAATAGTTTAGGACCAAAATAAACATTTTACAAATATTTAGGACCAATTTGAACATTTTAAAACATAATGGACCAAAAGAAACATTAAGGCATACATTGAGGACCAAAATGACCCTTTAACCTATTTAAAAATTTTATTTTAAATAACGATTTATCACTATTTTGGAACAACTCGGTATGTTTTCAACTTTTGTTTTCTCTATTAGGAACTAATGTGTTAACTCATTAAAAATTAAATGGCTCAAAAGTCAAATTTTTTTAAGGGGCTGATTTGTTCAGTCAATACAGAATGAAGGACAAAAAGTAAGTGTCATCATAAAAAACGATTTGGGCAATATATGATAATTATAATTATAGTATGTATAGTTATCAAGTTGAATAATCTAGAAAAAACTCAAAATTAGAGCTTTTAAAAAAATCTGATTATTACAAATCTCAATACAAAAAACTTCACAAAACAAAAATCTATTTTTTAATTTTTTTATCCAAACAACTTAAATTATTGACAAAATCCAAAAAGTTAAAAAATAATATTCTATTCCAATTTTACCCCTATACAATATATCAATTTCCATATCCTTCTATCTATCAAACCCAATCATTACATACCTATTTAAATAATTTCACACCCTAAAAATCTCTTTTTTTCAAAAACTCATTCAAATAGCATTTGATTATAATCCAATTAGATTAATCTAATCAAATTATAATTTAATATATCATTTAAAGGAACCGACCCTAAAGGTGATTTGATGTTGAGGAAGGGCTATTGTTCGAACAATGAATTTTTTATATTAATTGTCTTTTTCATCTTTCATTTTCATTTGTTTTATTTTTTTTATTTCTCTACATTGTCTTCTTTTTTAATTGACTAGATCTTTTATCGTAAATCTTTTATATTGTGCCAGAGAAATTCAAACCATTTTTCAATAATAAATCAATATAAATATAACAATAATTATATATTTATTAAAAAAACATGGTGGTCTTTTGCATAAATTAAAAGTTCAAGGAGTTTGCTTATCCAAAAAAAAAAGTTTAAGGAGTTTTATTGTTGGTGTCATTTTTTTTATTTTTTATTTTTTGCTAAAGGGTGTCCTAAGACAAACAAAAACAACAAAAGCATATAACAATAACAAAACCTGAAAGAAAAATAAAAACAAAAACAGTAACATAAAAAACTAGAAAAGCTAAACAAAAAACTAGAAATTTCAACCAATTTTTTTGTCTTACAACAACACAATCAGCCTCCAAGATAGAGAGAAGAGAGGATGGGGTCCGGAGACCCAATCGAATCTGCTCATCCCCATAAAACAAGTTTGTTGGTGTCATTTTGACTCACTCCTATTTAACATTTTTCGAAGTATATACCAAAAATCTTCTTTTGTTTTTATTATGAAAAAAATACAGAGTTTAGTTTATTAAATTATTCATTGACAAGTATAAAAAATTAATAAATAATAAATAATTAAATCCTATAAATAATTAGGGCTCTCAAGAATTATTTGAAAAGACTCAATATAAATTCAAATATCTCCGAAATCAAATAGAAATAAGGTTAAAGTACATTTTGGTCTCATAACTTTGACAAAGGTTTCAATTTAGTCCCATAACTTTTTTGTTGCAATTTTGGTCCCATAATTTTGGCAAAGGTCTCAATTTGGTCTCATAATTTTTTTTGTTGCAATTTTAGTCCCATAACTTCTAAAAACGTCTCACCATTGGTCCCAAGCTGATTTTCATTCATCTCATAACTTCACCCATATTTGCCACGTCATCATCCAACTGAGTATGTCAAATCATCATTAGCGGCAGATAATGGATGAAAATCAATATTGGGACCAACGGTGAGACGTTTTCAAAAGTTATGGGACCAAAATTGTAACAAAAAAAGTTATGGGACCAAATTGAGACCTTTGCCAAAGTTATGGGACTAAAATTGCAACAAAAAAAATTATGGGACCAAATTGAAACCTTTTCCAAAGTTATGGGACCAAAAGTGCACTTTAGCCTACAAATAAAAAGTATGCCTCGTAACTCGTAAGAGAGGTGAGAGCTGTGTTAAAAATGAAGAATGTAATTCTAAAGTCCCGAAGGGAGCTGTGTTTGATTTGATGCTTGTCTTGTGGTGAGAGTGAAGAGGAAAGCTGAGAGTGGACTCACTAATTCCTGTCTGCGTCTATGTGAGCAAAACGAACGACAAATTGGGTGACCAGAGAATCAACGGCAAACTATACTTCTTCAGCCCCAGGTAAGACCAATTCAGATTCAGTTACTTACTATCTCCGCTTGTTTAAATTATTGTTCCCAAGATCTTCTCAGCTCTCATCTTTTTGGTCTCTAATTTCAATTTCATAACTCTCTTGCACTTAGGTCACACGTTTGTCCATGCTTTTGACATGATACAATATGTAATCCATTTTCGCTGCTCTATCTAACGAAGAAATGACATTGTTAACTTCTGCAGAAATGAGAAAAATTTGAATATGGCGGGGTTCAGATGCATTTTACGATGCTGTCCGATATTTCGGAATTAGAGAAAAGGGGAAATTATCAAATGGAACCAATTATTCTTTTTAATCGTCGTTTTCGACCAAGGGTCAGTTAAACTTAAATAGGTTTGGAATTGAGCTCTGCTAGAGTTAATACAAATACATACCAAACTAAAAATATTAATGATAGCATTCATTTTGTTCTCTAAGATTATTTTTTCCCTTTTGTGAGTTAAATTAATTAAAAATCAAGTTAATATTTCTTTGACTACAGTTAAGTTAAAAACTGATCATTATAAAATGCAAAAAGTCGTCTTTTAATTTTCCAAAATTTGGTTTGTTCTCAATAATGAAAGAAAGGCTACATTCTGGTCCGTGTAATTAAAATCTCTATCTTTTGTATTGAACTTGGGCCAGTTCTCTGCTTCTGTAATTCATGCTGAGTTATTGTGAAGCATCTCACTTTTACATCAAATTCAGAATGACCAAATCATTGAAATTTCACCTTGCCTAGATGGTGGTAGACTGGGTGGATAAGGTTCTCTTTATGATGGCATTCATCTTACTATCCCATATATCCATTCCATTCTATGCCTTTATTTATTGATAATTGTTTGATGTTCAGTGTAGCTTACCAATTTACTTAAAAAAAAAAATTACTATAAAGTTTGTTAAGTCACAGCATCATACTTTCTAGAGGATTTTGTGAAATGACATATTATGAAGTTGGAGATAGTAAAAAGGTCCTAGAAATTACAGCATGGACTGTTAAGAGGAAAACTCTGTTGCAAGTTATTTGCTACTCACTGGATTTCTTTGTTTATTCCACCTTCCCTCCCTTGACTGCTTGATGAGCTTTTACAATACTATATTATTATCTCTTATCTCTTACCTTAATTTTCTTGCTATTACTGTTCTTGATACACTGAAATATTAACGATAAAATATTCCATCATTATGGCATCAGCATGGTTGGTAAACTCCATGTCTGCCTTCTAATCTTAGCTGTGTATTTTGACTCTTGCTTCCATTAAATATGGTGGCCTTGGATTTTTGTTGTGGGAGCACAATTCTGTTAACCTCAAGTTGATTATGGAACTTGATGTATGAGTTCTTGTATATTTATTATTATATGTCAACTTTTGTTTTGCAATGCTCAAAATGTTCTGTTTGATTTTTCTTTCAGATGGAAGAAGTTTGTCTAAACACTGAGCCTGTTTTTGATAAAAGGGATGAGTTTGAAGCTGAGGGGAACTCTTCTATATCAAGGCATGATCAGGAATCTTTGGATTCACGATTGGAGAACACTCCACCTCCAACTGTGGGTCTGGAGTTTGATTCTTTTGATGAAGCTTACAACTTTTACAATGTTTATGCTAAAGAAGAAGGTTTTGGCATCAGAGTGAGCAACTCATGGTTTAGATCAAAGAGAAAAGAGCGTTATAGAGCAAAACTTAGCTGCAGTAGTGCTGGTTTCAAGAAGAAGAGTGAAGCCAATAATCCTAGACCAGAAACAAGAACTGGTTGTCCTGCAATGATAGTCATTAGGATGGTGGATACTAAAAGATGGAGGATAGTGGAAGTTGAACTGCAACACAACCATCAAGTGAGTCCACAGATTAAACGGTTCTATAAGTCACATAAGAAAATGATCCTTGCTGCCAGAAAAGCACAACCACCACCAGAGCCTGTTACAGAGACACATACCATTAAGTTGTATCGGTCAGCTGTCATGGAGGCTGGTTACAATGTACACTCAAATTTTGTTGAAGGACAGGATGTCAACTTTGATAACTTAAAATATTTGGAACTTAAAGAAGGGGATGCCCATGCTATTTATAATTATTTTTGCCGTATGAAATTAACCAACCCAAATTTCTTTTACTTATTTGATATCGGTGATGATGGGCACCTAAGAAATGTGTTCTGGGCTGACCCTAGGTCGAGGGTGTCTTATGGTTACTTTAATGACATAGTTACTATAGATACAACTTATCTGGTGAACAAATATGAGATCCCTCTGATAACATTTGTTGGTGTAAACAACCATGGTCAGACGGTGCTATTGGGCTGTGGCTTCCTAGGGCATGAAACGGTGGATTATTATGTTTGGATATTCAATGCATGGCTTAAATGTATGCTTGGTTGTCCACCACATGTTGTTATTACTGACCAGAGCAAGCCTTTGCAAACTGCTGTTGCTCAGGTTTTTCCTCATGCCCGTCATTGTTATTCTTTGCAGTATATCATGCAGAGAGTTCCAGAAAAGTTGGGAGGGCTGAAGGGATATGAAGCAATCAGAAGACAAATGAACAGAGCAGTTTATGAATCCTTAAAGATAGTTGATTTTGAAACTTCTTGGGCTGATATGATTAAACAGCATGGATTGGGAGATAACATGTGGCTTCAGACGTTGTATAGTGAACGGTATCTATGGGTTCCGGTTTACCTAAAAGACACCCTTTTTGCAGGAATGATTCCAACAAAAGAAAGTGAGGGCCTGGCCGCATTTTTTGATGGGTATGTACATAAACATACATCCTTCAAGGAATTCGTTGACAAGTATGACCTAGCTCTACACAGGAAGAACTTGAAAGAAGCAATGGTAGAGTTGGAGTCTAGGAAATTAAGCTTGGAATTGAATACCAGATGTACTTTTGAATTGCAGCTCTCTAAGTTGTATACAAAAGAAATCTTTGAGAAGTTCCAGTCTGAGGTTGAGGGTATGTACTCTTGCTTCCACACAAGGCAGGCAAATGTTAATGGATCTATACTAACATACATAGTGAAAGAACGAGTTGACCTTGGAGGAAATGAGAAGGAAGTAAAAAAATTTGAGGTTTTATATGAAACAACAGAGATGGAAATTCGGTGTATTTGCAGTTTGTTCAATTACAAAGGTTATCTATGTAGGCATGCGTTGAATGTTCTGAATTATAATGGAGTAGAGGAAATCCCATCTCGGTACATCTTGCAACGTTGGAACAGAGATTTCAAACAAAGGTTTATTCAGTACCATGTCTTTGGTAATGTTGATACGTGCAACCCTGCTTATAAGCAACTGTTTAATAAAGCTCTTCCAGTACTAGGAGAAGGGGCAGTGTCACAGGAGCATTATATGATTGCTTTACAAGAACTGGAAGAGTTGTTAAACAAGTTTGATCTGGTGGAGAATGACTCATTGTAACAATTTACGAAAGGATGGGTATTTATTTGTGCTACTTCTATTTGAGCGTGTTTATTGTCCAATCTATTTGTGCTATTTTACATTTAAAATTTCGGGCCTGTCATTTTTCCATCATGTCTTGTGGAGTGTTCCTGAACATCTTTGGTGCATGCACTATTTGTACCTATCTAACTACTATAATTTTTTCTCTAGTGATAAGCTTGATCTTAACACTAGATACTCTAATTAATAATTTTTGTTATATGAGCCAAGTAGAGGTCTCAAATATATTTAATTAAGAAAAGTAAGAAGTGACAACTCATAAAGTCATAATAATAGTAAGGCTTAAGTGCATTTTTGTCTCCTAACTTTCGCGAAGGTCTCAATTTGGTCCCTTAATTATTTTTTTTACAATTTTGGTCCCCTAACTTTCACAAAGGTCTTAATTTGGTCCTCTAACTTTTTGTGTTGCAATTTTGGTCCCTTACCTTTTGAAAGCGTCTCACCGTTGGTCCCAAATGCACTTCCAAGTCATAAAAACGTCTCCCTATAATAGTCATTTTTTAATCCATTTCACTAACATTTGCCACATCATTAGCCAGCTCAATTTGTCAGATCAACACTAACAACAGATAATGGATGAAAAAAGTGCACTTGGGACCAACGATGAGACGTTTTCAAAATTTAGGGGACCAAAATTGCAACAAAAAAAGTTAGGGGACCAAATTGAGATCTTTTTGAAAGTTAAGGGACCAAAATTGCAAAAAAAAAAAAATTAAAGGACCAAATTGAGACCCTTTGAAAAGTTAGGAGACCAAAAGTTCACTTAAGCCTATCATAAAAGAATACATTATCGTGCTTTATGCGAGTTTTGCGTGAGGGATCGCTTTTTATTTTTCGTGCGCAAGACCCTCTCTTTTTATACATAAAAAAGAATACTCCAATAGGCTGCTTGGTTTTTTCTTATTGAGAACTGTTTTCTTTCATCAGATTTATATTTGACAGTCAATCAAATCCCTCGTTTCTTCTATCCTCCTCCACCGTATTCTTTATTCAGCACCATCATTGTTGACGATCTAAGATGGCTCTCTATGAGAACGGAGAGGTCGTGATTGAGAAGAAGCCTAAGACGAAGATCGTTTGCACTCTAGGACCGGCATCCAGGTCTGTGCCGATGATCGAGAAGCTGTTGCGCGCTGGCATGAACGTTGCTCGCTTCAATTTCTCTCATGGATCCCATGATTATCATCAGGAAACCCTCGATAACCTTAGGGCCGCTATGGAAAACACTGGTATTCTATGCGCCGTCATGCTTGACACCAAGGTATTACAGTCCCATGTTTGTGTAGTTGTTTAACCCTCTCTCATCCATTTTTTTACTGCTGCGTTATATGCCTCTTTCTCCGTCAATTTTGCCCACTTTTGCTAAATCTCTTCTAAACTTATTTGGCAATTGTTATTAAGAGTTGTTTGCTGTACTGTTATTTTGCAGTTATTATATTCGAGAGTTTGACATGATATTAGAAGTTTTTATAAAATTACTACAGAGGACATTTTACCGAAGTTGTTTAAGATAAAAGTAGTGGGATGATAGATCTATCTGATTTAGGGGAGATATAAGATTTTACCTATAATGGTAATATGGTATCGTACTCTGCCTGTCATAGGTTACCTGGCATCTTGGATACTAGTGCACCAAAGACAGCCCATCTGCATGACTTCTAAGATATATGGTCGTATATCAGAGAACGTTTGAATATCTAAGGGCTTAATTAGGAGAATAATTTGAGAGTGGTGTGGGTTGGAATGAGGCGGGTTAGTATAGTTTGCAAATAATTCTACATCACTCAGCTACTCATCTTTCAAACCCCTTCAAATTGGGGAGTTTATGATGGTTTGTAATTTTAAAAACTTTTATTTTCTCTTTTAACCTTATCATACTTTCAACTTTTTATAAAACTAAATTCTAAATTCACAATTTATGATATTAAATTTAAAATTTTCTTTTTAAAATTGTAATTTTAATTATAATTAAGACTATAAATTAGTTGTTTCTTCTTTTTTTCTCCTATGCTAACAATTATAGTTTTCTCTCAATTCAAGTTTGTTCTTCCTTTCTTCCCTATTTTTCATCTTAAGTTTGCTCTTTATAAGGGTATTATTGATAGTTTCATAATTTTAACCCACCCCATCCCGTTAATGATATTATAATATACAAACAAATGAGAAGTGGTTTACCATTAGTTTTTTTATTAAACTCTCATTTAGTGGAATGGTCTATCTAACCCACCACATCCATTTAGCATCCCTTCCCACTCCATTAATGACCATTCCACCTCACTCTCTTTAAAACTCCCAATCATGCCCTAATATTCATTTCACACTGGATTTTTTATATGATTTTTCGGTTCTTTTAGTTCAGGACATATTGAATCTACTATATATGTTATTTTGACTATTCTATTTTATCCAAGCATCTAACTCCTTTTTCTGAGTGAAGAGAGCGCTGAGCATCATAGAAGTTATAACAACTCAGAAGAATGTTTCTACATGGCATTTAATTATGAAAGAACCTGATCATTCTGCTATTTTTTTAATCTATCTTGTTTGTTTCATCATTTTGGAGTTTGCAGCTTTCAAAGACTATATTCTTTTGATTTTTTTTACTTTCATTGTCATGTAATAGTGTTAAATTTCTATTTTCTCTGGATGAATTGATTTGAATTTGTTTGTATTTTTGCATTACAATGAGATTTGCATACATATTTATAGACCTCAACTACACCTTACACATTTAATAATCTAGTTAACCAATACTGACCAACTAACTCTAATAAATAAAAACTTTATATCTAACATATAGCAAACATGTTAAGTCAGTTTCGTCTGAAGTTTCTAAAGAAATTTGCTGATATACATGTCCAGACCTTTGCTTTATGAAAGCAAAATCATCAGTCTATTTGAGCTTCCCTATTTATGTGTTTCCTGGATGTGTGTGTGCTTGTGTGTTTGGTGGTGAATTCATGCAGGCCGGTTAGCTTGGAATTATCAAATTTTATGTCATTCCTTATTTTCATTTTATCTCCATGTTGTAGGGCCCTGAGATTCGAACTGGATTTCTTAAGGATGGTAAACCTATTCAGTTGAAACAAGGTCAAGAAATAACCATATCAACTGACTATAGCATAAAGGGAGATGAGAATATGATCTGTATGAGCTACAAAAAGTTGGCTGAGGATGTGAAGCCTGGTAGTGTAATTCTATGCTCAGATGGAACTATCTCATTTTCAGTCTTATCATGTGACAAAAAATTGGGTTTAGTTCGATGCCGCTGTGAGAACTCTGCAGTTCTTGGTGAGAGAAAGAATGTTAATCTGCCTGGAGTTATAGTGGACCTCCCTACATTGACAGAGAAAGACAAGGAAGATATCTTGGCATGGGGAGTGCCCAACAAAATTGACATGATTGCTCTTTCTTTTGTTCGAAAAGGTTCAGACCTTGTGGAAGTTCGGAAACTGCTGGGACATCATGCAAAGAACATTCTTCTCATGTCCAAGGTACACTTTCTTCATGAGAAATATAAAATGGTTCTCGATATGGTTAAAAATATGGAGAGTAAGTGCTGGATTTATCTTATTCTTATCTTTATCAGATTGAATACACCCCATTCATTTTTCCCTCACTATGCTCCTCAAAGCTTTAGTTTGGACTTTGGAGATTGTTGATTTACCAGAGCACTGAATTGCTTAATGTTGTCACACTTGTGTTTGTTATTGGATATCATCTAAAATTTGGAATGGAATATTCTCTTCGGAAACTATCTTGCAAATAATGGCGATATTTTCATTCTATGTTATTTCAATGTTTAATTGTTTTTCTCTGGTAGCTCTTCCTGTCTTTGTTTCATAAACTTGCACTTGACAGGTTGAAAACCAAGAAGGGGTTGCAAATTTTGATGACATCCTTGCAAATTCAGATGCATTTATGGTCGCACGTGGTGACCTTGGAATGGAAATTCCAATTGAAAAGATTTTTCTTGCTCAAAAAGTAATGATCTATAAGTGCAACATTCAAGGAAAACCGGTTGTGACTGCAACCCAGATGCTGGAGTCAATGATTAAATCTCCTCGTCCAACAAGAGCTGAAGCTACTGATGTTGCAAATGCAGTACTTGATGGGACAGATTGTGTGATGCTTAGTGGTGAAACAGCTGCTGGAGCTTATCCCGAACTTGCTGTTCGGACCATGGCCAAAATTTGTATTGAAGCAGAAAGCACCCTAGACTATGGGGATGTATTTAAAAGAATCATGGAACACTCACCAGTGCCCATGAGCCCATTAGAAAGTTTAGCATCTTCTGCTGTTAAAACTGCTAACTCAGCTAAAGCAGCTCTTATATTGGTCTTAACTAGAGGGGGAAGTACTGCAAAACTAGTGGCTAAATACAGGCCAGGGATGCCCATTCTTTCAGTAGTTGTTCCTGAGATTAAGACTGATACCTTTGACTGGTCATGCAGCGATGAGGCCCCTGCAAGGCATAGCCTGATCTTTCGTGGGTTGGTTCCTATATTAAGTGCAGCATCTGCTAGAGCTTCTCATGCAGAGACAACAGAAGAAGCCATAGAATATGCCACTCAACATGCCAAAGTGAAGGGTCTTTGCAAGAATGGGGATGCTGTTGTGGTTCTGCACCGTGTGGGCACTGCATCTGTTATCAAGATCTTGACTGTGAAATGATCACCTGTTAAAGGAGTTTTTTAGCTGTCATTTTCTTCTTATTTTCCTGGCAAAATTTTAAGTCGGTATAATCGATGTCTCACGATGCATAGAAGCATCTTTCTCTCGATCACCATTTGGATGCACAAACATCAGTTAGAAGCATTAATTAGGGCGGTTTCACTGGTTTCTGCTGACATATGCCCCTATTCTATCCTTAGTTGCCTTGCGGGAACCTCATTTCACTTTGGAGAAGACGTTTCAGAATTTGTATGGCTTGTCTCGAACGCAAAATTGGCCTACTTGTTTCTCATGGTTTAAGTTGTTTTTACTATCAATTTTATTATTAATATTTATATAAATTTTCAGTTTCGAATTAACTGTTAATGATATCTATATTCATAATTTAAAAATTTTCATTTATGAATTGTGATTAAATTATTTTGATAGTTAATTGTATGGTTAAAGTATACAAAAATTTCATGAACTTCATTCATTTTGTAAAAAGAATGTTTAATTATGAAAGATGACAAAAAATTGTTTTAAGAGAATTTTATTCTTGAGTTTGACAAATTTATGCTTAGGTTCAGATTTAATTGTCTCATATCTTCAGGCCAAAAACAAAAAATTTGTCACATATCTTATTTGAGGCTTTGAGCCACATACATCATTTATATTTTAAAAGTGATTTAATTACATTTTAATATTTTAACACTGTAAAAATTAACAGAAAGATTTGTCGCAAATTCGCAATATATCAGTATATCACTGATCATTTATCGCAATAAACAAATATTACAGTGGCGTCATCGACCATAGCACACCCACCAGTTCACCACCTCTTCTCTTATCTGTTTAGGTGTAGCCACTGCATAATAAAAAGAACAATTTTTTCATTACAACTTATCTAACTTTATAAGAAACCAACACCACCAAACAAAAAAAACTTGAATCACATTTTCATTGAAGGGAATAAATGCCCCTCCCCCGTTTTTAAATAACTCTCACATAACTACCCAAACTCCTTTATATTCATAAACTAGTAGTATGTGTGGTGTGGAAACTCATATAACACTCTATTTATTCAAGTTTTCAAAGCTCCTCCTCTTAAAACTAAGTAGTTTAACCAAGTTTGGTTGGTCTAGTGGTCGAGCTCACTAGGTTGCTTAAGTAAGGTCGGGGGTTCGAATCCCGCCTTGTGTGTATAACAACCAATTGGCCAACTGCAGATCCTTAAATGGAGCACTAATCCATGAAGAATTAGTCCTTAACTTGTCGGATTGAGAGATACCTTGAAAAAAATAAAACTAAGCAATGTTAAATTAGAAAGAATACACCTAAATATTTAGTTCTCCATCATCTACCGATAAGTTGCTCTTGTCGTAGATTATGAAATTTGTTTAATTAAATTTTGCAATTTTTCTCTTAATATAAAGTTTCAAAAAAAAAATCAGAATTATTAATTTCACTACCTCTTAATGGCATAACTCATTACTCATTAGCTTCTCTTTTATTAATGAATCTTCAATAGTTCAACTTCTGTACAAATGCTCTACGTGTTTATGGATCTGGTTCTCCAAAGTTCAAATTATACGTTTTAGCAAAATGGAGGGACATATTATATTATCTTAGCCGTTTCTTTGATGGACGAGTGAGATATTTCAAAATAGAGAGACAGTGCAATCCTCTACACTTTAGAGGATTTGGTTCCATCAAGGAAGAAAGACAATGATACAATGATACAATGATGCTTGTGGCTCTCTGTGTAAACAAGAGGAAAGGATGAGTTACCTCCTGAATTAATAGTAGTTTATAATATTGTAAAAAAGGTAATTATAAACTTAAAATTACTAGTGTGTATATATATATATTTATCACTCTCTAATCACTCATCGTACATCTCCTGTTGTCAAAGAAGGACTAATATATACACATACATAATCGATTGCTTTATTGCCCGCTAGTAAGTGGCAGGGTCGCTAAGTAGCGATCGCCTAGAGTGTGCACTACAATCAACAATTACATAATCTCACAATTTCACTACTCCAAGATTTGGGGGTCACAATCCCCCATATCTTGAGTATCTAGTATGTCCGTTAAAATCAACTTTCTTTGGTCCTTGCTCTATAAATATCACTTCATCAGCCTTAATACAAATTAAATACTTTTTGTCCTTACTATTCTCTTGACTCTATAATTCATCACATTAATTTAATTGTCATAGTGTCTTGTAAAGTTTTTGTTGCAAGTTTCTTATCAATCTTGTGTTCAAGCAATCCCTTCATAAGTAAAATAAAGGTCAAACCCTTAATTAATTTATTAATATATAGACATATATATTTATACTAGAGGGCTTTGTGTGCTCGTTAGGGCACGCAAATATGTATATAACGTTAGAGTTAATGAAATTTAAAATTATATTATAAAATAATTCTTAATTTTATTATATTTTAAATAATAAAAAATTTAATAAAATGATTTGTTTCTATTGATTTTTTTAATAGATAATAACAATTCCAAAAAATAGACATCTAGCAATGATATGCCAAATGAGACGCATATTTTGATTAATAATTCACATATCAAGATAAAAAAATTAGATTATTAAATTAATTGATAAATAAGAGATTTAATTCGTGAACGTGGGTGGGGATAAACAAATTTGATTATTAAATTAATTGATAAATAAGAGTTTTAAATTCATGATTGTGGGGTGGCGGGGTGGGGGTTAATTTTATTTATTTTTGTATTTTTTTTTATGTATAATATGCAAAATAATTTATTTTATACTATAATTTTAAATGACCGACTACCACAAGACTCCTCAGACATATAATATTAATATAGACATATAATATTAGTATAGATTAGTATAGATGTGTATTATTTAAGAAAATTATATAACTATTAATAAGTGATCCAATTTCCATATTCAAATTCCTCTCTAAAAAGGATTAGAAAAATGTAGAAGTATTTTTTAATTAAATTTTGTTAATTTTTAATTTTTTCTATAAAACTTATTTATTATCAAATTTATCTCTTAAGTTTTATATTTTGATATGTGTAAATTTTGATTGAAAATTTTTAAAAATCAATAAATAAATAAGTTTTGACTTAAATTAAAAACAATATAAAATTTGTCGAATAAAGTTAAAATAATAAAAGTGACTAAAAAGTAAAAACTAAAACTTCAAAAATAAATTAATTGTAAACCGATCCATAAATAATCATAATGGCCAGATCAGTTGGCTAGGGCACGGGCACAGTCACAGTCACAGTCAGTCACAGTCACGTACCAAAATGGCAGTGGCGAATTCGTCATCTTCTACGGCCTCTGGAGATGAATCGTCCTCCTCCTCAAGATTGGAATCGTCTTCATCACTTGCGTCATTTGCACAGAATATTCAGCGAACGGTCCTTCAATCCACTGACTCTGCGATTCGTTCTTCTCGTTCTTTGAAAAACAAATCTTCCACACATATCCGATCAGTACAGGTTTGCTCATCCTCTCTCATTTTTTGGTTCACATTACTTTCTCACTGCAACGGTTTATTCTTCTCGGATGATCTTGTTTAGCTTTTCTATGTAGTTTTGTTTTGGCCATTCACAATGTAGTTTATTAATTTGTCCAGAATTGTCGAATTTTGATTAATTTTCCCCATCATGTAGGAAACAATATGACCCGTTTTGCCAGTAAATTAGTCGTTTTGTTTCCTTTTCTTTGTCAGTATAAAAAATATGAAATATGGAAATTTGATTTGTGGGCAGTACCCATTGAGATCGTGCCTTTTAATCAGACATATTCAGTTATATTTAAGCCAGAACGTCTAATGCAATGTGCAATGCTTTTTATACTCTTTAACTTCTGAACCCGTCCAAAGTCACCATTACAAACGATGACTGGTTTGATGTTCTTGTTTAGTTATTATTGTATTGCTGGGATATTGGTACGTCTTGAATAAGATTATATAACTATATTTCATTTTTGGTGACCTAGACGTGGACCACACACCATAGGGTGATATGATTAAGCTTAGAGGGTTGGTTTTTATGTAAAAAAGGAAGATATTTCTTGTAAATGATAAAGGAAAAAACCTTAGCAGAAGGAAAGAGGTGCAAAGGAGAAGGAAACAGCTATTAACTCTATGAAGGATAGCTTTTAACAACTAGGAGTTCCAGTTTGGCAGGTTTCTGGACACTTAATATTCTTCATGTGGTTGGTGGTGTTTTTTTTTTTTTTTTTATGCCCCTACTTGGAATTGTAACAAATATTTGGCATGCAAATGTCATGATTTTTCTATATGCCTGTTGATAATTTTTCATGCGCCTTGTTGTATATTACTGGGGATTTTTTTGCCATACACAAGAATAAGAAAAGAGGAGGGTTGTGTTAGGCAAGCGACAGCCAACGTAAAACATTTGTCGTGTCTCTCGTATGTATCAACGTCAGTTGTTCCATATAGCCGACCCCACCTAGTGGGATAAGGCATTGGTGGTATGGTACACAAGAATAAGAAAAGCACATCTGCTAACGGCTAATCAAAGCATGCAAGTCTCTCTACACGATGTACTAGGAAGAATATCTCATCCTCTGCATTTTTACTGTTAACTTTCTCTTTTCTACTCAAGTTCCTTATCTTGCAAAAACTAAATACTTTTTTGTCCTCAAGAGAATGAACGGCTCCAACTTATCCAGGTAATGTATAATTATCTTGCAGGATCATTTTCCGGAAGTGATATCAAAGTATAGAGCTTATGAAGATGTTTTCATCAATAAAATTAAAGGTGCTTGATTAGTTGTAATTGGTATTTATCTTTTTCATTCTAAGATGAATAATGCACTGAATGGTATCAATCCTTAATATAATGTTTGATGTAGATCAGTGTAGTTGTTTAGTTATTGAAAATATTTTGTTTAGATAGCCTTGATTTGTGATTTGATCTCACTTGTTAGCAGATGGGTTAATAGTTGCAAAGGAACAGCCAGCTGTAGCTATTGCGCTTGCAATTTCTGCTGCTCTTGTTATGCGAGGTATTTCATTCCAATATTTTGTGGTAAAGTAATTGATGATTTTATTTCTCATTTGTTGGTGCTTTTATTTAAAGGTTTTCCAAACAAGATTAGTTCACATTTATGTTATCAGCTTTTCTGACATAGTCAATTAAGCTTAAACCTTATGATGATTCAAGTTACTATATCGTTTCAAAATTGTGGAAGCGTCTCTAATATTAAGCTGTTAGTACTTTTGCATGCGACTACCAGTGCAGCAAGGTTGATGGTACACTTGCAACATTCGGGTGCAGATCTTGGATAATTGTCTTCATATCCAAACTTTGTTGGGAAAATACAAATACTCTTTTCTATGTGTGCTCACTGACATTGATGGGCAAGAAGAAATTGTGTAAGAGTGTAAGTGTGATGTGAAAGAGGACAACATATAAAGCGGAACAAAAATTAATTCAATCAATTCTAGCTTATCTAGGATACCCGTCCAAATCCACCCATAAAAAATATCCGGTGTTCGTCGGATACCGAATATCATATAGGGTACGCTTAGTGAAAAATAAAAATTATTGGATATTGAGTGGATACGAATATTGTTCAAACTATATGTATCTAGCGGAAATCAACCGATAGTTAGGGTACCCGATTCCCAATATCCTACAATATTAATATTTTATTATATTTTTAATTATTTTATTTTAATTAACAGATATCGAGTATTGGATATTGGATATATCCGATTTTTAAATTAGGATATCCTATCCTATATCTATTATTTTTAGGTATTTCAGATATTTAGAGTATCCGTCGAATACCGGATATCGGATAGGGTACGGGTACAGATACTAAATTATCAGATACGGATTTTGGATAGGATGAACGGATACAAATACAAATAGTGACAAAATGATTAGATACCCTACTCGTTGCCATTCGCCCATCCCTATGTGCAAATGTTCAGTCTTCATTCTTGTCCTCTCCCACCTACATTATTTGACACAAATTTATTAAAAGATAGTACCTACAATTTGGAATTAAAGAGAAAGAGGGGGGATGGTGGGAGAAGATTGTGATACGAGCCCGACTACCAAGCCCATTCTAACTTATGCTAGGAGGCCTAAAGAGTAAGCTTAACCCACTATCATTACCATTTCTCAGCTAGGATACGTTAGTTAGGAGTCATGTTTTTTATTTCATTTTTATTATTTCCATTTTATGTTATTTATGTTATTTAGGAAGTAATGGGATCAGTCCTATAGGCCATCTTGTAGGTAGTGGGCAGTTCCATAAGCCACTACCATTATAGCTTAGGTTTTCCTTTTTTCTAGGAGTAGTGGGTAGCAAAGGTATTACAAATACCCCCTACCTTGTTTTGTTATGCATGAGAGAGTTATGAGAGATCTGTTTCCTTTTCCAAGTATTAAGATTCTTAACTACTTGTAGTTGAATTTCCAAGTGTTCAAATTCTACACTTGTGGTTTATTTTTTTTTATATCTTGGCTGCGGTTCTATCATTTTGGTATAAGAGCCTCGTTTGATCTAATATGGGCAACTCAAGCAATATTACTTTCTACTCCCCATGGTCAACACCTATTCTCCCTCCACCCAACCTACCACCAACTCCATTTTTTGTGTCCAAGATTAATTCCATACTCCAACAATTGTCCATCCTACATGAAGATTTTGTTGTTCTAGAGGCTTTACTAAATCTATACAAGTCCAATGAAGCCCCCAATTCCTATACTTCAGCTTAGTTCACTAATTACACAGCTCCATGGTCTAGCATCACAAACACAAAACCACACAATAACCAGGACCCAAATTCACTCCCTTGTATGCCCAGCGGCAACAACTTGTCCCAGCACCTCGTGAGCGTCTCAAACCAGATGCAACGAACGCCAAACACGCCATGAAGAGGGGCTTTGTTATCAAAGTGGCAAGAAACTTAACTCCGACCATAACTGCAAGTCCCATCACTCTCGTTGAAGGAGACAATCGAACTAGACGACATCGATAATTCCGAGATCGAGGGTGAAGAAGCTGGTTCGAGTTGCATGCGATAACAAACAAAGCTGAAGAAGACGTATGTGAAGTTCGCTGAGATTCCTTAAATGCGATCTTGGGCAGAACACGAGGAACCACCATGAAAATTTGTGGCACTCTTCATAGTAAGGAAGTTTTGATCTTAATTGATAGCAGTTCTACCCTCAACTTCATCTTATCTTCTCTTGTGGCTGAATTGAACATACACTGTGAACTTGTTAAAGTCTTATGGTGTTCAAATTGGCAATGGTGATGCGATAGAATGTGACCAGTTGTGTAAGAATGCGGTCATTCAATTGTCAGGGCTATTGATTAATGAAGACTTTTATCCATCTTCAATCAAGGGAGCAGACTTGGTTTTAGGGATCAAGTGGTTGGTTTCCCTCAACAGGATGCAAGCTAATTGGAGCAAAAGGTTATTGAATTTCCAGTTTGACAGCAAGGAGTATTTACTGCAAGGGGTTTCGCAGGTTTACCAGGAGGAGACATTGGAAGCTTCTCTACATAGCTTGGTATCACATTTAGATGAAATTAATGAAGCGCAACTTGATTGGGAATATGGGGATTTATTGGCAAGACCACCATTACATTTTCACCTTGAGGACAAGGTGAATTTTCAAGGGGGGAGGGGGGGAATATTGGTATGGGCTCCACTACGAAGCCCATTCTTTCTTACGCTAGGAGGCCCAAAAAATAAGCTTGACTGACTATCATTACCATTTCTCAGCTAGAATACGTTAGTTAGGTGTCATGTTTCTTGTTTCGTTTTTATTATTTCCATTGTGTTATTTAGGAAGTAGTGGGATCTGTCCTATAGGCCATGTTGTAGGTAGTAAGCAGTTCCATAAGCCACTACCATTATAGTTTAGTGTTCCCTTATTTTTAGAAGTAGTTGGGTAGCTAAAGTATTATAAATACCCCTGCCTTGTTATGTTAGCCATAAGAGAATTAAATGAGATTTGTTTCCTTTTCCATGTATTAATATGGGCCCCACTACGAAGCCCATTCTTATGCTAGGAGGCCAGAAAATAAGCTTGACTCACTATCATTACCATTTCTCAGCTAGAATACGTTAGTTAGGTGTCATGTTTCTTATTTCATTTTTATTATTTCCATTTTGTGTTATTTAAGAAGTAGTGGGATCTGTCCTATAGGCCATGTTGTAGGTAGTGGGCAGTTCCATAAGCCACTACCATTATAGTTTAGTGTTCCCTTATTTTTTGCAGTAGTTGGGTAGCAAAAGTACTTTAAATACACCTTGTTATGTTATGCATCAGAGAATTATATATGAGATTTGTTTCCTTTTCCCAGTATTAAGATTCTTAATTACTTGTGGTTCAATTTTCAAGTGTTCAAATTCTGCATTGGTGGTTTATTTTTATTTATCCTGGCTGGGGTTCTATCTGATTGTGTAGAGGGATGTTTAAAAAGGTGTACTTTGGCTATTAAATTTCCAGGGTTAGTTCAAATATTCTCTAATTGAGCTCACAAGCCTCTGAAAATTAAGTTCAGAAAGATCTGTATTGATGCCCTATAATCCATCTTTCTTTAAATTAGTAATGCAATTATATTAGAGTTTGGATAAATATGTTCTATGTTTTTTCAAATTTATATATTTAATAATTTTTTAGGGGTTGTGTTTTGGCAGCTCCAAGAAGGTTTTTGTTTCGTCATACATTGGGTCGACTTCAAAGTGAGGAGGTAATTTCTCAACTGAACAAATAAAATTGTATCTCCCTAGTTTTAACTAACGAACTCACTGGTTCTTGTCCTGAACCACTTTAACTTGAAAGCTTAAGTTTTGAAGTGGATGCCTAGAAATAGTTTTGTTATAATTTCTATTAGCCATGTTATGCTAAAGCCCATCCAGCTTGAAGCATGGTGAAAGTACAGGCAACCACGCCTTTTGTTAAAATTTAATTTTAGTTAAGAAAAATGGAAAATTAAAAGAGTTGAACTCTAAACCATTGACTCAAGAGGCTTTGGGCCCATTTTGTGTGCCACTTTATGTCAAATGTTTAAACCGACAAGCAAATGCTTATGAATAGTTTATTATAATTCTTTGTTTTAACCGATCTCACTTCTTGCTGCTGTTTCTTTATCTTGCAACTTGAGATCTAGGAGTCGATCATTTTCTGTATAATAATGCCTTTCATGTTGCTTTATATCCTCCTATGTGATTTGTATTTCAGTCCTTTATCTGTATTTCATGAATTCTTGTAAAGGCACGGTATGCCAGTGCTGAGAAGAATGTGAGGGGCTTGAGCCATTCAGTTGATTTAATGAAGGAGGAGAGCAAAAATTTGCTTGAAAGGGCAGCTCTAGCTGAGAAGGTTATGAAATATGGGCATAATGAACTCATGTATGTAGTATGTACTATTATTTAGGGAAGGATATTTCTGTTGTTTTTTTTTAACAATATATTTGTTATTTGATTATATCTAAAGTAGCATTATTAGCTTGTTTGAGTGAAATATAGGAGCACGGGAACCCAAATTCAACAACTTGCTAAATTGGTATATAAGTTTGAAGCCCAGGCTGTAGGTATGGCCACTGTTGCTTTATCATTCTTCTACATTCTTTGCAATTCACTGTTGCGTGTGATATTAGTGTTTGCGTTGTAATGCTCCCTGCTGCTTATTCCTATTTAGATCTGACGGACAGGCTACGAGATATACCTAGTCGGGAATCTCTGGCACTTCGAGCAGAGGTACGTCCTTGATCTGTCTGGTTGTGTCTGCGAGTTTGCACTTGAAATTTAGTCGGAGATCACTGAATTGTTCTCTTTTCTCGTACAAACGCACCAGGTTGCTTCTATAACATCAATTTTGAGCCGGCAGAGACTTGTGCTTCACAAACGGATAACGAAGATATCCGAATTAGGGATTCCTGTGTGAATCGATAGATGAATATTCTGGATTTTTGCTTGTTGACATTGTCTGTAACAAGGGAGTTTCTGGCAAAAAAGAGAGAAACAATGGAGTTCGACAATTTGACCTAATACAATTTTGGTAAAAAGAATTTAGATTTTTTATTGTTGTAAACTTGTAATAATTATTTTTAGCTAGGAAGCACGGGTACGGACACGGACATACCGACACGTTAGATTCTTAAAATTATACGACACAACACGACATACATTTATATATAAAAATAATTAAAAATTCATAAATTTTTATGAAAATTTAAAAATTACAATATTTATTCATAATATATGTCATATGTGATATTATTTTCTATTGTTTGCCATGATAAAGTCACAAAAATTTGATTTTATATTCTGAAACTTATGAATAAGTGTGGGTGTCGTATGTTCGTGTCCAACATGGTGACACGTTACTAAAATGAAGCGTCTATGCCTAGTAGATTTTTAGTAATCAGTTTTATGTGTATTTGTTATGATTGGTCATACTTTTTTGTCATGATTTTATAGCAAATATATATATAATTCTAAATTAACGCCGACTCTCATGAATCATTTATCTAAATTTTAATTTGGTTGTATAAAATCATAGTATAAAACTATAAATAATTCTTTTTTCAAAGAAAATTTTTGTTGATACAGAATATTCTTGCCAATTGACTTGTAAGTTACTCTCAAAAAACTGACCTTAAATCGCTATCACAGTTCCTTCTCTTCTTTCTCATCATTCCACCCTCTTGTTTCATCATTCCCTGCCTTCCCTTTACTTTCTTTTTCTTTCTTTTTTCTTTAATAGGAGAATCCCACTTCAAGTTCTAAGCCTCTATACTTCCCTTTACATGTCAGTTGAACCAAGATGGAGACTTCTCTTTCACCAAACTATTGATATAAACTTTTACAGGGAAAAACAGTCTTATCTCAATATACATTACCAGGAATGAGAAAATAAATGCCGCACATGGCAATAATTAAGTAATAACCACAAAGGAGTGGCATGTCTTGAAAGTAAAAATCAAACCGAAAAACAGATGTGGCATGTATCATCTTGTTTAGCTGATCGATTGAATGACAGAAAACTCTATTATCTAATTGATCAGATTGAACAAAGTTGACATAAAAAATCGAACAAACAATGAAAAATGAATTCAAATAAATAAATAAGCAATAATGAATGGTTCGACTGTTGAAGAAATTGCAGAGGCAAAAGCAAACAGTGTCTTATTTTTTAGACGAAGGTGAGTGTTGATCGTTGATGGAGACTTGGAGAGGGAAGCAACGATGGAGATTTGGAGAGGCAAGCGACGATGGACCAAAATAGGGAAGCGATGATGGAGATTTGGAGATGGAAGTGACGATGGACCAAATTAGGGAAGCGACGATGGAGATTTGGAGAGGGAAGCGACCATGGACCAAATTAGGGACTAAGTTGGATGGGTAGTCTCAGGTAGCCCATGGGTATTGATTGGGCTACTTGATTGATTTGGGTAGTTAGTGGATAGGTTTATTATAAGCCCAAGCCTTTTGTATTAGTCAATGGATATTGTTTCATAGGCTTGGGCCCAAGTAGTCCATGGACTACTTGAGCCCATGAGCAGGTCTAGCTGATATTCCTCCTCTGGTTGCTCTAGTCTAGGATCCTTAGGTCCTTAAATTCTTTTTCCGGATCGAAGGGTTACTGACTTCAGACATTTATGGTTAATTACTGTGGTGGATTGCATATCCCACCTCATTTGTGTCATTCTTGTGGTTACTGAGTTTGTATGATCTTTGACATAGTTTTGCAATCCTGCAAACCCTATCTCAAGATCGTTTTGTCTCACTTCTATTTTAGTCACCCTATTTTCTAATTTGCTTCGAGTATTGGAATTTTCCCATCCATAGTATTGGTGGGTGTTCCATCCAGGGTTATTTCCATAAGAGTTTCCTCCTTGATAACTGATGGCTGAAACTTCTTCCACATCCTAGCACATTATTGCACTACAGGCTTTATAGTCTTTTACCAACTGGAGTATTTTTTTGTAGTTTTCTCGTTCGGCTTCTAATTCTTCTACTTTCCTAGTTAGTTGTTCCATTTTTTTCATCATGGCCTGTAGTGATAGCTCCTCATTATCATCTTCTTCAACCCTTTTCCGATTACTTTTCCTAATGGCAACTTCTTTAATCAAACTCCAAGCTTCCTCGACATCTAGCTTGGTAATAGATCCATTAGCTGACGCATCCAAGTGGTCAGCATCATCTGGGAGAAGTCCATTACAGAAATAAATGACCGAATTCTCCTCACTAAATTGATGGTTTCGACATCTGTATAGCAAGTCCTGGAATCTGTCCAAGTAATCTAATAATGGTTCTTTCTTATGTTGGTCCACTGTTGATATCTCCTTTCTTGTGATTGAGGCTTTAGGTTCAAGGAAATACTTATCCAGAAAGGAACATCTTAAATTTTCCCAGGGTGTGTAGGCATTTTTCTCATAGGATGCCAAAAGATTATACCACTCTAGGGCTTTTCCTTCAAGTGATATGTGGAATATTTTCCACATAACTTCCTCTACTTGGGTTCCTAAGGGTTTCATTGTTCGGAAATGCATGTATAATGCATTTAGATGAAAATGGGGGTTTTCATCATCTAAACCATGAAACTTGGGTACCCTATTTTATAATGGCCCTTTAATTTCAAAGTCAGTTTGAAACTGAGGTAATGCATTATATTTTGCCTCATAATGTATGTCTACTTGGATAGCATCTCTAATAGACCTCTTCTGCCTAGGTTTACTAACTGAATTAAATTCAGGCTCTAAGTCTCTAACCATTCCTAGGTCTCTACTATCTTGGGCAGTCATATTTTTAGTTTTCTAAATTTATGTATTTTTTAATTTTTATGAATAAAAAAGCAGAACAAAAATAATAGAATAATAAATTGCAAAAACAAAAATAACAAAATAATAAATTGCGGAAATAATAAATTGCAGAATAAAAAAGCAAATATAAAACTGTGTTCGCGGGACTAGGTTCGTTTGGACACAATCACCGTTAGAACTTAAGAAAGTTCCCCGGCAACGGCGCCAAATTTGATGCGGGCACTTTGAGCCTCGCAAATATTACTATATTTATTAGAATATAGTATAGATGCTAACCCAAGGTCGAATCTCTCGCGGAACTTCTAGGAATTTTAACATTTAATTGTATCAAGAACAGGTCTTAATGAACACGGGACAGAGGCTTATAAGAGTGAATTGTAATAACTAAGAGTAAAAATTAAAGAATGATTTATCTTGTAAATGGTAACTAATGAACGAAGAACGCATCCCACAAAGATATTTTGAACTCGGCCTTCCCTGCTCAACAAAAGATAGTAGAAGATGTCTTTAAATAGATACGTTTATATACCACACCCAATGATTTATTTATACTAAAACACTTCCCATCAAGCAATAGTGGAAAATATAAGATTAGGATCAATCACTCAACCTAAACTAGGTTATGAGCATTTTGTCAAGGCTCTTCGGGGCAATCTATTTTATTACCACATCGGAACAATAAACAAATAAAGAACAATCCTAATTCAATCTCTAAGATAAATAGAACACTCTTTAGTATACCAACCATGTGAATCACATGTTTAAAAGAGCCAACTTTATTAATCGTAAAAGAGATAGACTCCAGGAATATCAAGGTTTCATTCCCTAATAAAGTACTGATCTATAAATCTAATATATAAACAACTTCAACAAATACCTATGAAGGAGTTGATCATACCTCATAAATGCAACATCAACATTTGGACTCTACAATGAAACATAGTGAACTCAAGTCACATCCTTGAGGTGTTCCTCAAGTATCTACCTATTTAGTTACTCATTCTCTAGGCAGAGAACTATACTAAACTATTTCTAAACTGTGAATTGACTCTGCTCTGGCCTCGGAATTGGTGCTTTGAGCATGAACTGACGATTTCTATTTATAGGCTTGAATAGTGTGCCACGTTCGCAAGTCAAGGAATAACTTTGCACAATGGCCGTTGCATGGGCCGGCAGCTCAGATCCGCGGCACAGGGAAACATTCGGAATATCTTTGCTGCATCTTGATATCTTGAATCCCGGCCGTCCAAAACATATTTTTTTCTCTTAACTTACGTGTGTCGTGAGACATCTTCACTTGGGCCGCTGGCTCAAATGACGGCTCAACCTAAAATTGCGTTGAAGCTTAAGTGCTGACGTCATACTCTTCTTAGATACGTGCGACGCGGGAAATCCTTACTTGTGTCGGCAGCTCATGCAATGGCACAAGGTGTTTTTGCGCTTTTTGTTATCTTCTAGATGATTCCTTTGTTACTTTTATGATTCTTAGCTGAAACACTTAACAAACAATTATGCAAAACCTTATAAAATACTTTGGTAACAATAAATGCATAAAATAGTTGTTAATTTGTGGTTTTTATGTTGTACTCAATGCACTACCTATGATATCAATCTCTAGTCATATCATGGCTAATTAGCTATAAAAATATATTAATAATAATAAGATATAACAAAAAATATATGTTCATTTTGTGTCAAATCAGGAACGCTTTGACACTTTCGATACCTTCTTGTCGCGTAAACCTCTTCACTGCTTAATGTGCCTAGTAATAGTCATTTGACCCATCTGCCTCCCTTAACTTTTGAGAGCACACTTGTTCTCAAAATACCTTGCGACGTGGGGTAGAGCCACCAAGTCTTGTACTTGGTCTCTCCTTATTGAATATGTCTTCACTTCTTGCATCGTTTAAGTCAACCAGTTACTAGTAGGGATGGAAAGAGCCTATTGAACCACCTTTGGCTCTTCTTCACAAGAGAGTTACTACTACTCTAGTACTCGCCTTAGATTGTGCTCTGTGGGAGACATGCTTCTCGTAATCATCACTCCCACTGGACTTAGCAATCGGAGATACATCTATACGCTTCTCTTGGTGTGTTGCTAGTCCTCCTTTTCCTAATGGAGGTGCACATTCCAAAATCCATCTCCCTTGCTAGAGAAGTTAGTCTTAATGAATGTTCAATCTTTAGACTCGAATTCTATGACCGCGGTGTCTTCATCCTCGCTAATGAAGACGTATCCTTTTTAGTGATCATGTAATCTCAACGAGATAAGCTACTTGCCTCTAAAGACAAGCTTCCCACACTAGTGGGAAGGATCAAGTGTGCTAAAAACCCTCATGGTCTTAGCATACTCTAATTACATCTTTTACCCAAGTAGTACTCATAAGGAATCGTGGTCACAAAATTAGAGGGCAAATGGTTAAGCACAAAAAGCCTTTGGTAAGACATCTCCCTGATGGGGACGTCCACCAAAGCCATTATCAACTTAACCTACTTCTAAAGCAACCCATTTGCTATGAAGTGTGTGGAATGGTAAGCTATCTACCTATTCCATTTTCGTCACACAATTGTGAGAAAATACAAGGCCCTTTGCCTTAGACCTCACGCGCTCGTCGGACCACTGATATCTGCGTGGACTAATTTGATGAAGACAAAACTTTTGATTTCATGACTTATAGTTTTCAAGTTGTTTTACCTGTAAGACAATGTTTACAAATTGGAATTGGGAATTTATCTCCTCAAATTCTCCTCCGCCAATAAGTAAACTCTTCCTACACGCCTGTTCTAAACAGGTATATCAACTACAAAAGAAGACATAGTAAAATAACCACTTGAACTACTTGAATGTAATTCAAGGCGTATCAGAACACAACCATTGTCATAAAATCAAAACCTAACACTATAGAGTCATGATGATCATGCAAATCACACTAAGTCTTAAGTTCTCTCGAAGAGATAGCACACAATGAGATCCGCTCAAAGTCTAGAACACATAGCATATATAAAGACAAAGAGTGGCCACAACGCAACTTGAGTTTGTAGGCGCCTAACCCCATTACTATATTGATACTTTGTTCCCACAAGGATACTTCAATTCCCACTGAGCAGAGGCGGAACTCCATGAACTAATGCTCATGGGTGAGAGGAAAAGTTTGTTGGAGATTGTGCCCTAGGGCCAATCATTTTGTGCGAAATGTTATGAACATTTGGATTAATTTATAGAGATGAATTAATGTGTTATCATAATTAGCATGTTTACTATGATAGCGTCCGTGATTAATTATGAGATAATTAATCTAAATCTGTCCCTGGTCGATTGTTTTCGTGTGAACGAAAATGAACTAAGACCAGCATGACCTCGGTGCATAGAGATGCATGCACTAGATGCTGGGACGAGAGTCGTGGTGCAATTGCTTAAGGGGTGACGAGTTGCTGGACTGACCCGGAGAGTCCTGCATGGGTTTAGTCATCAGCTTGCCTCTCCTGTACACCTGTCGCGATGCCTTAGACCTGAGGTCATCGTTATTCCGGCGTTGCAGTTGTCAAACTTTGGCTTAGTCTAACGTTGCTTGTGACAAGGTAGCCATAAGGACTAAGTGCGGGTTTGATTGATTGTCGTGATGAGGAATGTGGATTGACCAAGATGGGATTTTGTCCCTCATTAGATGAGAGATATCTAACTGGCACCCTCGATGAGTCTGTCCAAGGGAAAGAGTGGCCACTCAATAAATTGGGACTTACTCAGGAAATCGAGAAAGTTGAGGTTTGGATTATGGATGACTTTCCTGTGCCTAATCCATGACCAAGATATCGTAGGACAATAGGGTCTGTGACATGTTGGTACTAAGGTTAAGTCGGTTTTGGTAAAAACGATAACTCACGTGTTTTGGGTAGTCGTGATGGCTTGCTAGAGTCTTCTCACGACTTGTAAGTCATGGAGATGACTTGCTGCCAACTTCACGTGGGGCCTGCTGGGTCACACATGAGCAGGATCAGGACACCATTTAAATAGGGACACGAATTAGGGTTAATTCGTGGGTCACTCCGGTGACACGATTTAAGACACAGCGAAATGTCTGGGACATTAAGTCTTGTCTTAATTAATCTACAGTTGTGGAATATTTAAATTTGTGGGGACAAGTTTAAATATAATAATTGTTAAATGATTAATAGGGATTAATTATTTATAATTAAAATATTAGGGAAAAATAATTCAGATAAGTTTCCTAAAAGTTAGGAAATTATTGAATTATAAAATTCCCCAATATTAATATGAGGGTGGCGCCTCATGTGTAATATTTGGATTAATAAAATTGTTTTATTAAATCAAATAATAAGTTTGAATTCAAAAGATTTGATTCAAACATATTTAGTGAGATCTCCTCTCAGTATCTTTGGAGAATCATGACTTCCTAAGAGTTAGGAAGGTTTTTGATTTATTAAATTCCAAGATAAAATTGAGGGAGTTAGGCGCATGGCTCTATGGGTCCCATGGGAAGATTTGATCTTCCATTTGATTCTCAGAGATTGCATTTTGAATTTAAATTGAAATATTAAGGTAATATTTTAATTGTAAATTCAAGTCCTAAAATAATTATATTATCAGAATATCGTGATTTTAGGAATTTTAAAATCACCAAAAATTATGCTTATTTATAGGGGGCAAATCGACTTGCCTAACCCAAGCTCATATTGTGATTTTGTCTTCCTCCTTGTAGAGAGAGAGAAAAATCGACTTTAGCCTTAGAGAGAGGAAAATCGATTTTTGCCTAAGGAGTTAGGAAAATTCGAATTCCACCATTAAAACTAGGGCTTTTGTGAGAGAAGAAAAGGCAAGAAGGAGTTCTTGTGGGGGGTTTCTTCTGTGCGCCGTTTTGCTATTGGATACGAGAAGAAGTTCTTGAATTCAAACACTGTAGATTGGTCCCTGATTCTTTTGGAGAAAAGAACGGAAGGCTAGCACCTTGGTGCCCAAGAAACTGTTCGTGTGGATCACCGGCAGAGGGAGAACGCTGAGAGTGGACTCCTTGCACACGCATTGTACAACCGATTGAAACTCGTGAGGTATACTACTATCTAAAAGTTTTAAATTCTACTAGCGGATCCGTTCGGGAATTCTAGGACTAGGCGCTTTATTTTAAGTTTTAGTTTTTTTTTTTTGCTTCCGCTGCGTTTGGCGCCTAGGATTCCCAACAGTGGTATCAGAGCCACACTAGTTCTAGGATTTAAAACTGTTTATGTGTACATGTGATGTATGGTATGTGTGTATACCGCTTTCAATCACGTTTTGGTTTTACAAAAATCCACCGAATATTTTTCTTAAAAATTCAATCTACAGAAAAAGGTGCAAATTATATGTATATGATACATATAGAATCGATTGGATCGATTGGAAAAAATTTTCTTGAAGTTTTAGGCCAAAATCGAAATTCCTGTATAATTATAATTAAAAGTGTTTTAATTATAATATTATAGAGGTGGCTGAAAATTTGTTCAAATTATGAATTTTAAAATTTTTGGGGATCAATAATTTTAAATTCTTGAATGGAGATTCATGGTATTTATAATTATTGATAAGAGGCCTGAATTCAAGAAAAGGCATGTTAAAATTGCACAGACCCTAAATAGAACACAATTTTAAAAAGGGGTTTTTAATATATGTGTAATATGCCGTGTTTGACATAATTGTATGAATTGTTCATATTTGAATTGTGCGGTGTTCGATATGGCTCTAGGAGGTTTATTTCGGTAAATACGGCCTGCATGTCGTCTCCCTCTACTGCTATGTAAACTTTACCTTTAGTTTATACCTCAATGTAACTGGGGTTTATTCACGTGTAATTTTATTTTTCTTTTTAGAAAAGTTCTCTCATTGGCTTGGGAGAATTCTAGGGTAGATGGTCCATATCTAAAAACGGTGTATGCTTTTACGTTTAGTTGTATGTGATGCGCTAGATGTATGCTTAGGGTGCGAAATTTTAACATGCTATTTATATATATACCGCGCTACAACCACGTATACGATACGAGCGTGGGATTTTGTATACGATACAAAATCCGGGCACATGTTTATATGTATGAGATACATGATGGAGATTATACCCTAGGGCCAATCATCCTATAGATATGTTTGGAACATGTCAATTAATTTATAGAGATAAATTAATGGTTATCATATTATTAGCATGACTACTATGATAACAGTCCGTGATTAATTATGAGATAGTTAATCTAAACTGTCCCTGGTCGCTCATTCGAGTGGGAACTTGAATTGAACCAAGACCAGCCTGACCTCGGTGCATAGAGATGCATGCACTGGATGCTGGGACGAGAGTCATGGTGCAATTATGTAAGGAGTTACAAATTGCTGGACCGACCCGGAGAGTTCTGTGGCCACACTGAAAATTGGGACTTACTCAGGAAATCGAGAAAGTTGAGGTTTGGATTTTGGATGACCTTCCCATGCCTAATCCTTACTAAAATATCGTAGGACAAAAAGGGATCTGGACAAGGTGGTACTAAGGTTAAGTCGTTCTGGGGTTAACACGATAACTCACGTGTTTTGGGTAGTCGTGATGGCTTCTTAGAGTCCGCTTTCGACTTGTGAGTCATGGAGATGATTTACTGCCAACTTCACGTGGGGCCTGCTGGGTCACACGCGAGCAGGATCCAGATGCCAAGCTAGGACACGAGTTAAGACTAATTCGTGGGTGACATTTGTGACACCATTTAAGACATAACTAATTGTGGTGGGACATGAAGTCTTGTCTTGAATAAATTATCTACAGATATATGATATTTAGATTAGTGAGACAAATTTAAATATATATATATAT
>QANZ01023544.1:104587-115690 GCA_003254925.1 Chamaecrista fasciculata
AAAGGGTGAGAGCCTCATGCACATTAGAAAAGTCGACTTAGCCTAGTTCTTCACAAGGGAAAATTCGATTTTGCTCTTGGTGAGGAGAGAGAGAAAAGTAGCAGCCTTGTTTTCTTAGAGAGAGAAAGTGGGGCACAAACACTAAAGAGTTTAGTTTTGTGCGACAAGGTTGTGTGAGATCAAGAATTAGATTCTTGATCAAGGCGCCATACAGTTCTTGACAATTCAAGAAGAGTTATTGAATTAAAGAACACCGTAGATAAAGGTTCCGGATTCACTTGGAGAAGTGAAGGAGGCTAGCACCTAGGCATCCCAAAACTGTTCGTGTGGATTACCGGCGGAGGAAGGACGCGTCACGTGGACTTCTAGGAAACGCCCCGTTCAACTAAACTGATTGAAACTCGTGAGGTGTACCACTAACCAAAAGTTTTAAATTCAGCTAGCGGATCCGTTCGGGAATTCTAGGACCTAGGCGTTTAAATTTTAATTATTGTTTTCGCTTCCGCTGCCTCAGGCGCCTGGGATTCCCAACAGTGGTATCAGAGCCATGCTAGTCTTTGGATTTAAAACTGTTTGTTTGTACATGTGATGTATTATATATGTGTGTTTACCGCTTTCAATCATCGTTTTAGTTTTACAAAATCTACCGATCAATTTTTGGCTTAAAAGTCGATTTAATTATCTAAGGTGCAAAATTATGTATGAGATACATAAAGAAATCAATGAGATTGATTTGGATAAGTTTCTTGAATTATAAGGCCTAAATCGAAATTCCTTATATAATTGTAATTAAAAGTGTTTTAATTATAATATGATAAAGGTGGCAGAAGTTTATAAAATTATGAATTTTATGAATTTTGGGGATCAATAATTCGAGTTCTTGAATGAGATTCTTGAGTTTTATAATTATTGATAAATAGGCCTAAATTTCAAGAAAGGCATGTTAAAATTGCACAACCCTAAATTGAACACAATTTTAAAAGGAGTTTTAATATGTGTGTTGGTTACCCTGTTTGACATAATTGTATGAATTGTTCATATTTGAATTGTGTGGTGTTGGATATGGCTCTAGGAGGTTTATTTCGGTAAATACGGCCTGCGTGTCGTCTCCCTCTACTCTTGTGTAATTTTACTTTCTGTTTATACCTCAATGTAACTAGGGTTTATTCACGTGTAATTTTATTTTTCTTTTAGAAAAGTTCTCTCATTGGCTTTGGAGAATTCTAGGGTAGATGAGTCATATCTAAACACGGTGTGCTGTTTTACATTTAGTTGTATGAGATGCACTAGATGTATGCTTAGGGTGCGATATTTTAACATGCTTAATCAAATATTATGCTATAGCCACGTATATGATACGAGCGTGGGATTTGTATGAGATACAAAATCCGGGCACATGTTTATATGTATGAGATACATGGGGAAATAAACATGTGGCATGACTCGTTTAATTTTAAAAGGAGTTTTAGAATTAAACAAAACAAAACGAAATCGGAATATTTTAAATAAAATCAAACTCTTTTAGAAAATCTTAAGTCATAATGCCATCGCTAAAACGCCCTGTCAAAATCTTGTTCATCGTCGAGCGGTGATCGCCTCCGCGACACGTATTTGCCTTGACCTTGAGGAGACACGGGTGAATGGGATTTTTAATATGACGCCTATTGGTGGACACAATGTGCATGATCGCCTCCGCGACGGTAAATTTTGGTGAAATTTGGATCTTAGCCACTAAGAATAAATTTTACTGGGTTTTATAAAATAGTGGAAGAATTTTGATCTGCTAATTAAATTTTCATATCTTTAAAATTGTAGAATCAAAAATGGGAATTGATAGTTCAACATTTTCACTGCGACCTATCCTTGAGAAGGATAAGCTGACTAGAATAAACCTCCTCGATTGGTTTCTTAATCTGAGAATCGTTCTCAACCATGAGAGGAGACTTTATGTTCTGGACAAACCTATTCCCAAAGAGCCTGCCAAGGGCGCTCCAGGAGCAGAGTGGAGGGCTTATGAGAAGCACTTCGATGACTCGTTGGAGGTCTCTTATCTGATGGTGGACACAATGATCCCTGAGCTGCATGAGGGCTTGGATACATTGATGTCGTATGAGATGATAACTCGTCTCAAGGAAATGTTCCGCTACCAAATCAGACAAGATAGATATGAGACCACTAAGGCTCTTATGTCTTGCAATATGGCTGAAGGTGTATCTGTTGGTTACCATGTCATGAAGATGAGAGGGTATATAGATCACCTTCATAGGCTGGGATTCCCTGTTCCACCTGAGTTGGCCACTGGTATAATCCCGTGCTCACTGCCTAAGAGCTATGACTCGTTTGTCAAAAGCTTCTTGAGGAGAGGAACAGAGAAATTAGTTTCTGAGCTGCATGGGATGCTCAAGTCTGTTGAGGCATCCATGATTCAGAAAAGGGAAAGGAAGTTGAAGGGCAAAGAAAAGAGAAAGGGAATCGAGCTGGATGGTGAGACCAAGCCAGAAGACAACCCTCATCAATCACCTGCCAAGGAGGCAAAACCCTCAGAGGAAGTATTCTGTTCTTTCTGTCAAGTGTCAGGACACGCGATGAGAAAGTGCAAATACTACTGGGAAGATCAAAAGAAGAAGAAGTGCGTTAAGCCCTCTACTTCAGGTATCTTTGTTATAAAGTGTTCCTTTTTCTACTTAAATCACTTGAGTATTAGATATGCATGTGATTCTCACATTTGATGTGCAGGGTCTTCAGAGACGGTAGAAAACGAGAACGGGAGCGAGATGGACCTAGAAGTGGACAGTGGAGCAAAGGTTGTTGTCGTTGCTGCTATAGGAACATGCGAGCTTGGATCGCCCCTTTCGGGCTAGATTTATTCTTTAAATGTTTAAACATTGTTTTCTCCTTATGAGGATAAGGTAGATTTTGTGTAAACATTGAAGAGTGGTTTCTATTTTAATAAAAATGTTTATTTGCTTATATGATTTGCAAAGACAACCATTATACTAAACTAGAACGATAACAATATTTATAACATCGATACGGAAGGATTAAAGATTGTCGAATCTAATCCTATAAATACTTTTGGCAATTGTTGTTTAGGCCATACAAACAAGAACCGCCTTGAGAAGCTTCATAGAGATGAACTTCTAAAGCTCACATGATTTGGAATCATATGATGCTTGCAAGCCTTGTTTAAAATGGAAAGATAACAAGAGGTGTTCCTCTACTGTTCGCAGTAATAGAATGTCTGACTTAATGGAGATCATACATGGTTGATGTGTGTGGACCCATAAGTGTTTAAGCTAAAAGTAAAAACTCTTACTAAATGCTTCAAAGGCTAGATCTACGGCTATTTTTTGAAACACAAGTTGGAGTTCTTTTGAAATAAAGATTTCAAAGAGAAGTAGAGAACTAATTTGACAATATAATCAAGGACCTTCGATTCGATCAAAGGGACAAAGATTTGTGTCAAGAACTTTGCTAAACATCTTAGAAGATGTGAAGTAGTCTCACAACTTACTCTTTCTAAAAGCCCATGGTGGATGGTGTTTTGAGAAAAAGGTGTCAAACCCTATTAGATAAGGTTCGATCTAGGATGACTCAAATTGATCTTATACCATCCTTAAAGGGTGTGCTCCAGAAGCTGCTGACTTCACACTAAACATTTCGTCTAGAAGACGCCATATGAGATATGGGATGAGAAGAGTCTCATGATGTCTTGTTACAAATTTGGGGATATTAAAGTTTGTGTTAAGCAATGGGCTAAACGATAAACTGTCTCCAAAAAACTCTCAAGTACATATTTGTGGGATACCCTAAAAGGGAGTATCAAGTCTGCTACCCATCTGACAACAAAGAGTTTGCAGTCAGAGGTGGATACCTTTTAGAAAGGGATTCCTTGTTTCCAAAGGAAATAGTGGGAGTAAGATATATCTTGAAGAAGTTCAAGATCCACAAAAGACTTCAGAGGCACAGACGAAAACTAGAGAAGATCCGCAAGGTGTTGTGGAAGCTACTCTAAAACATAAGGACAACGAAGTTCTGATAGAACACGTTCTCAATTTCAAAGATGGGATCTTTGGTCATTGAGAGCAGGGATGTGTTGCTCTAGGAGCGTGGTGAGCCCGCCACCTATCAAGAAGCTTTAATCTTTGTTTTGATGAAAACACCAAAGGAGTTTGGCTTCATGCAAAACCTAGATGGGTCCTGTGTTTACAAAAGGTTAGTGGGAGCACAATTGTAGTCTTGGTGCTGTATGTAGTACACATATGGCTTGTTGAGAGCCGCATTACTATTTTAAAGATTATGAATCTTAGATAGATTAATCACTTTCAATGAAGGATAAGAAGCTGAGATCTATGGAGATAGTTCTCAGAGGAGCTTCTTAAATTGAGTCAAGAAGTACATTCTTGAATAAGATACTGCAGGAGTTCAGTATGAGAGACTTCAAGAAGGGATTCATGGTGATGAATCAAGGATTGGTCCTTTGCAAGAATCAGTGCTTCCTAAGACACGTGATGAGCAAGGACACATGAGTGGCATCCCTTATTTTTCGGCAATAGGATCCATCATGTTGTACTAGACTCAATATGTCGTTTGCCCTGTACATGATAAGCTGTGACCCTGTTGAGGTTCACTGGAAGGCTATCATTAAGGTCCTTAGTCATTGAGAAGCACTAAGGACAAATTCTTGGTATATGGTAGAATTAATGTGTAAAGTGGTTACACAAGAAGCCCATTATTCAAGCCAACCAAGATTAATCGCAGTTATGAAATATGTATTCCCTGAACAGTAGATATCGTAAGTTGGAATGGTTCCAAGCAGAATACGATTACTGATTCTACAAGAATGGGTTAGTCACGTAGAGACGTAGACTGTAAAACTAATGTCTGAAGTATGCTTGGTAGTCACTTTGTAGAGACAGAAAGACACCAAAGCGGGAAGGGGTTCCCCACTGACATTCCGACAGTGATGTACTCAGACAAGATCACCTGGAGATGGTGATATTAAGATATGTAAAAGTAGCAGTCGAGGATATTTTGCCAGTCCTCTTGCTAAACCCCAGCACAGGTTTTACATGAGAATCAAGTAAATGTCAAATGGGAATTAGACGCACATTAATGGATGTTTCTAAGGGTTAGGAACAGTTTGATTAATGATTGTACCTAGTGCAAGTGGGAGTTTGATGGAGATTATACCCTAGGGCCAATCATCCTATAGATATGTTTGGAACATGTCAATTATTTTATTGAGATAAATTAATGGTTATCATATTATTAGCATGATTACTATGATAACAGTCCGTGATTAATTATGAGATAGTTAATCTAAACTGTCCCTGGTCGCTCATTCGAGTGGGAACTTGAATTGAACCAAGACCAGCCTGACCTCGGTGCATAGAGATGCATGCACTAGATGCTGGGACGAGAGTCATGGTGCAATTATGTAAGAAGTTACAAATTGCTGGACCGACCCGGAGAGTTCTGCATGGGTTCAGTCATTCGCTGGTCTCTCCAGTACAATCTGTCATGATGCCCTTAGACCTGAGGTCTTGACTATTCCGGCGTTGCAGTTGTCAAACTTTGGCTTTAGTCTAACGTTACTCGTAACAGGGTAGCCATAAGGGCAGAGTACGGGTTTGGTTGATTGCCGTGCTAAGGAATGTGGTTGACCTAGATGAAATTTTGTCCCTCATAGAGATGGGAGATATTTAACTGGGCCCCTAGATGAGTCTGTCCAAGGAATGTGTGGCCACACTGAAAATTGGGACTTACTCAGGAAATCGAGAAAGTTGAGGTTTGGATTTTGGATGACCTTCCCATGCCTAATCATTACCAAAATATCGTAGGACAAAAAGGGATCTGGACAAGGTGGTACTAAGGTTAAGTCGTTCTGGGGTTAAGACGATAACTCACGTGTTTTGGGTAGTCGTGATGGCTTGCTAGAGTCCGCTCTCGACTTGTGAGTCATGGAGATGATTTACTGCCAACTTCACGTGGGGCCTGCTGGGTCACACACGAGCAGGAACCAGATGCCAAGCTGGGACATGAGTTAAGACTAATTCGTGGGTCACATTTGTGACACCGTTTAAGACATAACTAATTGTGGTGGGACATGAAGTCTTTGTTGGGAAATCACAGAGGGAGCGCAGCGGAAAAATTTAATTATTTTAACTAAACTCGAATAAAACTAAAGGCTAACTCTGTGATTCCTTCCAGGATCCACTAACTATGTTTATACTAAGTAAGAAAGGATGTTTACCTAGTTTCAATCGGTGACTTATCGTGTTCGCGAATTTGAGAAGTCCACTGAGTGTCCTTCCTCTACCGGTGATCCACGCGAGCAGTTTGGCAGATGCCTAGGTGCTAGCCTCCTTCACTTCTTCCCAAGTGATATAGGAACTATATATATGATTCTTGAATAATCAAGAAGTGTTCTTGATTATCAAGATTGATTGGGCTAGGCGATTTTTCACTCTCTATAGAAGCTCTAGGCGAAATTCTTGGTCTGACCAAGAATTGATCTGTGTTGTGAATTGTCTCTGAGATAGGCGCCTAGTGCCTCTATTTATAGTGTTCTCATTCCTAGTTTTAGGGAATCCTAATCCAATTAGGATATCTCTAAGATATTGGATATCCTAAGATATCTCAATATATCTTTTGATTTATAATATTAAACTTAATATTATAATTCAAAATTAAATGGGCAAATCGAATTTGACTCTCAAAGATCAAATCTTGAGATCAAATCTTTATTTGCTCAAATCCTATTGGTTGGAATGAGTCATGAGAATTTGATTTTATAATTTAAATATTACTTTAATATTTATATATAAAAGTCGACTTTGCCTATATCCTATCTTTAAAATGCAAGATCAAATCTTCCACCCCAAGTAAAGGAGCTAGGCGAAATTCTCATGTTGGTTTTGGAGGAATTTTATAACAACCCAAACTCCTTAGGTGGTTATAACTAATTCCTAATAATTTTGAATAAAAGAATTACCTTAATATCTTTTAATTCAAATCCTATATCTTTTCCAAAAGATATTTATCTTATCTTTATTTAATTAATAAAAACAATTTCTATTAATAAAAATAAGATAATGAGGCGCCACCCTCATCCTTTATTTCCCAATTTTAGTGAATTTAATAAATCAATAATTTCCTAATTTTTAGGAAACTTATTTAATTTATTTATTCACTAATATTTTAATTGTAAAACTATTTAACAATTAATTTAAATTTAAATTTGTCCAACAAATTTAAAACCTCAATCATAGATATTTATTTAAGACAAGATTTAATGTCCTAAGACATTTAACTATGTCCTAAATTGTGTCACCTAAGTGACTCACGAATTAACCCTAATTCGTGTCCCAAAAATTAGCATCTTGATCCTGCTCATGTGTGACCCAGCAGGCCTCACGTGAAGTTGGCAGCAAATCATCTTATGATTCACAAGTTGTGAGCGGACTCTAGCAAGCCATCACAACTACCCAAAACACGGGAGTTATCGCTTTAACGACTTAACGATTTAACCTAAATACCACCTTGTCATAATTCCTATTGTCTCACGATATTTTGGTCATGGATCAGGCACGGGAATGTCATCCAAAATCCAAACCACAACTTTCTCGATTTCCTGAGTTAGTCCCAATTCCCAGCGTGGCCACGCATTTCTTGGACAGACTCATCGAGGGCGCCAGTTAAATATCTCTCATCTTAAATGAGGGACAAAATCCCATCTTGGTCAACCACATTCCTTTGCACGGTAATCAACCAAACCCGTACCTAGCCTGTATGGCTACCCTGCTACGGGTAACGTTGGACTAGGCCAAAGTTTGACAACTACAATGCCGGAATAGTCAAGACCTCAGGTCTAAGGCTATCGTGACAGGTGTACAGGAGAGGCTCGCTTATGACTAAACCCATGCAGGACTCTCCGGGTCGGTCCAGCAATTTGTAACCCTTACAAAATTGCACCATGACTCTCGAGAAGCATCTAGTGCATGTATCTCTATACACCGAGGTCATGCTGGTCTTAGTTCATTTACGTTCCCACGTGAATGATCGACCAGGGACAGTTTTAGATTAATTATCTTATAATTAATCAAGGACGCTATCATAGTAAACACGCTAATAATATGATAACAACATAATTCATCTCTATAAATTAATCAAAAAAATATATATGTTCAAATAATAACACATAAATAAAATGATTGGCCCTAGGGCACAATCTCCATCAGTCTTGTCTTGAATAAATTATCTACAGATATAGGATATTTAGATTTGTGAGACAAATTTAAATATATATATGATAATTGTTAAATAGATAATTGGATTAGGCTATTTACAATTATGTTCCTATTTATAATATTGGGGAATTATAAATTAGATAATATTCCTAAGAGTTAGGAAATTATTGATTTATTAAATTCACTAATGTTAGGATAAAATACGATGAGGTTGGCGCCCCATATTTACCAAGGGATTTAATTAATAAAAATGTTTTATTAATTAAAGTCCTGGCTTGAAATTTGAAATTCAAATAGATTTGATCTTGATTTCAAATGGATGATAGGGCAAGTCGAAATTCTAGGTCTAATTGAATTTAAAATACTAAAGTAATATTTTTATTCAATAAACCAGAATTTAAGATTTGGAGAGATTGACTTAAAGATATTATGGTAATTCTTTAAATCAATATTGTTGGAAAATAACAAATTAGTTATAACTTCCTAAGAGTTAGTTAGTTATTTTGATTTATTAAATTCCAACAAATTAAGAAGGGGAATGGCGCATGGACTTGAGAGAGATCTTGGAAGATTTGATCTTCCAAATTGATTCTCCAAGATTGCATTTTGAATCCAATTTTAATATTATGGTAATATTTTAAATTGGAATTCAAGTCATATAATTTTGATATGGAGATATCATAATCTTATGATTTGATAATTATATGATTTTAGGGTTTCCTAAATTATAATTATCAAAGTCCCCAAACCCTATAAATAGGAAGCCAAAGTCGACATTCAGAGAGAAAGAAGACAAGAATTGGATTCTTGAGTGAGAGACTTAGAAAAGAATTGGATTCTTTGATAAGAGAAATCACAAAGGGTGAGAGCCTCATGCACATTAGAAAAGTCGACTTAGCCTAGTTCTTCACAAGGGAAAATTCAATTTTGCTCTTGGTGAGGAGAGAGAGAAAAATCGCAGCCTTGTTTTCTTAGAGAGAGAAAGTGGCGCACAAACACTAAAGAGTTTAGTTTTGTGCGACAAGGTTGTGTGGGATCAAGAATTAGATTCTTGATCAAGGCGCCATACAGTTCTTGACAATTCAAGAAGAGTTCTTGAATTAAAGAACACCGTAGATAAAGGTTCCGGATTCACTTGGAGAAGTGAAGGAGGCTAGCACCTAGGCATCTCCAAAACTGTTCGTGTGGATTACCGGCGGAGGAAGGACGCGTCACGTGGACTTCTAGGAAACGCCCCGTTCAACTAAACCGATTGAAACTTGTGAGGTATACCACTAACCAAAAGTTTTAAATTCAGCTAGCGGATCCGTTCGGGAATTCTAGGACCTAGGCGTTTAAATTTTAATTATTTTTTTCGTTTCCGCTGCCTCAGGCGCCTTGGATTCCCAACAATACATGGGGTAATAAACATGTGGCATGACTCGTTTAATTTTAAAAGGAGTTTTAGAATTAAACAACAAGACGAAACCCTTTTATTAGTTTAAAATCAAACCCTTTTAGAGAATCTTAAGTTTTTAATGCCGTCGCTAAAACGCCCTGTCAAAATCTTGTTCATCGTGGAGCGGTGATCGCCTACACGACACGTATCTGGCTTGACCTTGAGGAGACACGGGTGAATGGGAGTTTCAACACAACACCCATTGAAATCTTGGTTCTTTGAGTACGGTGATCGCCTACGCGACACGTATTGCAGTTGGGCCTTGACGATATGGGGATGGGCTTTGTCCTCGTTGTTTTGAGTCTAGCCATTCACATGTTTTACCATGTGACTTAATGGGGTTATCAAAACGATTTTGGACCTCAAGGCATTAGATGGGATAAACATGCCATAATAAGTATCATGAGATGATACAGTCCCATAAGGATCTAAGAGTCACATAGAGATGTGATTGGTAAGGAGTTACTGATGGAGATTATGCCCTAGGGCCAATCACCTCATAGATATGTTGTGAACATATCAATTAATTTATAGAGATAAATTAATGGTTGTCACATTATTAGCATGTTTACTGTGATAACAGTCCATGATTAATTATAAGATAATTAATCTAAAACTGTCCCTGGTCGATCATTCGAGTGGGAACTTGAATTGAACTAAGACCAGCATGACCTCGGTGCATAGGGATGCATGCACTAGATGCTGTCACGAGCGTCATGGTGCAATTACGTAAGGAGTTACGAGTTGCTGGATTGACCCGGAGAATCCTACATGGTTTAGGTCATTAGCTAGTTTCTCCTGATACACCTGTCACGATGCCCTCAAGACCTGAGGTCTTCATCATTCCGGCGTTGTAGTTGTCAGACTTTGGCTTAGTCTAACGTTGCCTGTAGCAGGGTAGCCATAAGGGCTAGGTACGGGTTTGGTTGATTACCGTGTTGAGGAATATGGTTGACCAAGATGGAATTTTGTCCCTCATGGAAATGAGAGATATTTTACTGGGCCCCTCGATGAGCATAAGACAGGCAACGTCCACAGAGTCACTCTGATATGCCCCTGTACTTGGAACATTTCCTTGAGATGTGTTATCATCTCATATGCCCCTTTGTTCTCCAAGTTCTTCTGAATCTCGGGAACCATGGTAACGAGCATAAGACAGGCAACGTCCACAGAGTCACTCTGATGTTTCTCATAAGCATCTTTCTGAGCTCTTGGAGCATTGGCAGCAGGCTGTTCAGGGATGGGGTTGTCTAGGACATAGAGCTTTCTCTCCTGGGTGAGAACAATTCCCACATTCCGGTACCAGTCGAGAAAGTTAGTCCCAGTCAACTTGTCCTTCTCAAGGACAGATCGCAGTGATAGTGAGGGAACGTTTGTTGCCATTTGATTCTACAATTCAGATATGCAAAGTTT
>QANZ01023544.1:116522-137402 GCA_003254925.1 Chamaecrista fasciculata
GCCAATTATCAATAATTATAAAATTCAGGAATCATATTCCAAAATTTTAATTATTGACCCAAAAATTTTAAAATTCATAATTTTATCCAAATTTTCAGTCAGCCACATAATATTATGATTAAAACACTTTTAACCATAATTATATGGGAATTTCGACTTTGGCCTATATTTACAAGAAAAATTCCAAATCAATCATATTGACTTCCTTATGTATCACATACATAAGTTTGCACCTTTTCTTGTAGATTCAATTTTAACAAAACATTCGATGGATTTTTTTTGTAAAACCAATACATGATCGAAAAAGGTAAAACACGCCAAGAATACATCATATGCACACCAAAATGATTTTAAATCCAAGACTATGGCTCTGATACCACTGTTGGGAAATCCCCGGGGAAACACGCAGCGGAAGAAACGTAAATTAAAAAAAAACTTGCGCCCACAGGAAAATCCCACCCTGAGATCCGCTAGCTGAATTTAAAACCAGATACGAAAAGTGTTATACCTCAGGCTTTCAATCGGATTGGTGATACTGGTGAGTCTAGAAGTCCGTCTCCATGTCCTTCCTCTACCGGTGATCCACACGAACAGTTTCCCGAACACGAGGTGCTAGCCTCCACGCCTCTTTCTCCAAAGAGACTCGGGATCCAATCTACAGTTTTTGGATTCAGGAACTCCTTCTCTGAAATCCAGGTGGATGGCGCCACTAAGAAGAAGACAGCAACAAAACTCCTTTTGTTCTTCTCCTTCTCTAAAAACCCTTAGAACCCACAACTTTCGATAACTCTTCTAACCCCTTAGAAGAAAATCGACTTCTCTCTCTAGGAAGGTGGGTGGCGAATTTTCTCTCTCTACAAGGAGGAATGTCGACTTGCTTAGCAAACTAGGGTTTTCTCAATTGTGCAACAATTGGCATGACTTGTGTTGTGTATTCTTATGGGGCTAGGCGAATTGCAGACCTTATATTTACTAAAATTACAGTAATTTTATAAATATAAAATCCATGATATTCTGATAATATCATATCTTTAAGACTTGAATATCTAATTAAAATATTCCTAGAATATCTTAATTCAAATTCAAATCCCTAACTCATAGAATCAAATTGAAGATCAAATCTTCCAATGGGACCCACATGAGCTAGGCGCCTATCATGCTCCATTTATTGGGAATTTTATAAATCAAAAATAACTCCTAAAATTAGGGAGTTATAACCAACTTATTTTATCCCAAGGTTTTTGAATTAAAATATTACAATAATATCTTTAATTCAAATTTTGAATTCTGAATTTAAATTCTTTATTGAATTAAAATATTACCCCAATATCTTAATTCAAATCTAGAATCTCAAATTCAAATTCAAATTCATGACTTAAATTAATAAAACATTTTTATTATTTAAATCACCTTAATATGAGGCGCCATCCTCAAATAAATATTAGGGAATTTTATAAATCAATAATCTCCTAACTTTTAGGAATTATTTAATTTATTATTTCCCAATATTTAAATTGCAAATAATTAATCTCTATTAATTATTTACCAATTATTTAAAGCTGTAGAAAATTTAAGACAAGACATAATGTCCCAGACATTTCCTCTGTGTCTTAAATTAGGCCACGGAGTGACCCACGAATTACCCTAATTCGTGTCCCTTAAAAGGTGTGTTCTAATCCTGCTCGTGTGTGACCCAGCAGGCCCCACGTGAAGTTGGCAGTAGGTCATCCCTATGTCCTACAAGTCGTGAGCGGACTCTAGCAAGCCATCGCGACTACCCAAAACACGTGAGTTGATCGATCGTTACCAGAACCGATTTTAACCTTCGTACCTCCTAGGCACCGACCCTATTGTTCTGCGATATCTTGGTCATGGATCAGGCACGGGAAAGTCATCCATGATCCAAACCTTTACTTTCTCGATTCCTTGAGTAAGTCCCAATTTATTGAGTGGCCACTCCTTTTTCCTGGACAGACTCATCGAGGGCGCCAGTAAGATATCTCCCAATTTAATGGGGAACAAAATCCCAGTTTTGGTCAGTCCACATTCCTCAGCACGGCAATCAACCAGACCCGTACTTAGCCCTTATGGCTACCCTGCTACGGGCAACGTTAGACTAAGCCAAAGTCTGACAACTGCAACGCCGGAATAATGATGACCTCAGGTCTAAGGCGTCGTGACAGGCGTACAAGAGAGGCAAGCTGATGACTAAACCCATGCAGGACTCTCCGGGTCAGTCCAGCAACTCGTAATCCCTTACGTAGTTGCACCATGACTCTCATTCCAGCATCTAGTGCATGCATCCCTATGCACTGAGGTCATGCTGATCTTAGTTCATTTTCGCTCCCACGAAAACAATTGATCTGGGACAAATTTAGATTAATTATCGTATAATTAATCATGGACGTAATCACAGTAAACATGCTAATAATGTGAAAACCATTAATTTATCTCTATAAATTAATCCATATGTTCATAACATACATCAAAAAGGATTGGCCCTAGGGCACAATTCCCATCACTCTACTCCTACCACTTGGGTATTGGATACTGCTTGTGGTTCTCACATTTGTACTAATGTGCAGGGGTTAAGAAGAAGTAGAAAGCTGAGCAGAGGCGAGGTGGACCTACGTGTGGGCAATGGAGGAAGGGTTGCTACTGTTGCTGTAGGGACATACGAGCTAGTTTTGCCCACTGGGCTTATTTTGTCTTGAAATAATTGTTATTACGTTCCATGTTTAAGTTCAAACATTATATCACTTTCTTATTTGGATAAGGAAGGTTTTATTTGTATGAATGGAAATGGAAGTTGTTCAATTTACAAGGATAATGTGTTATATGCTTATGGAGATCTGCATGATAACCACTATATCTTAGAATTGAAACAAAGACAAAATAATGACATCAATAACATTGATACTAAAAGGACTAAGGTTGACGAACCTAATCCTACGTACCTTTGGCACTGTCGCCTAGGCCATATAAACGAGAGACGCCTTGAATCATATGATGCTTGCGAATCCTGTTTACTTGGCAAGATGACAAAAGCGCCTTTCATTGGCCAAAGTGAAAGGGCATCTGACGTACTGGGAATCATACATAGTGATGTATGTGGACCCATGAGTGTTCAGGCCAGAGGTGGTTACTCGTACTTCATTACGTTCACTGACGACTTCAGTAGATATGGGTATATCTACTTGATGAAGCACAAGTCAGAGTCTTTTGAAATGTTCAAAAGATTTCAGAATGAAGTTGAGAACCAACTTGACAAGAAAATAAAGATCCTTCGATCTGATCGAGGAGGCGAATATTTGAGTCAAGAATTCACTAATCATCTTAGTAGTTGTGGAATAGTTTCACAACTGACTCCTCCTGGAACACCACAGTGGAATGGTGTGTCTGAAAGGAGGAATCGAACCTTATTGGATATGGTTCGATCTATGATGAGTCAGACCGATCTTCCGCCATCCTTCTGGGGGTATGCTTTAGAAGCTGCCGCATTCACACTTAACCGTGTTCCGTCCAAGGCCGTTGAGAAGACACCATATGAGATATGGAAAGGGAAGAGTCCCGATTTGTCTTACCTCAAGGTTTGGGGATGTGAAGTTTATGTTAAGCAACAGCCTAACGATAAACTGTCTCCCAAATCCCTCAAGTGTCTATTTGTGGGATACCCTAACGAGACGAAAGGGTATTACGTCTACTGCCCTACTGACAACAAAGTGTTTGTGGTCAGGAATGGATTCTTCTTAGAGAAGGACCTTGTTTCCAAGAGAAACAGTGGGAGTAAGATAGAGCTTGAAGAAGTTCAAGCTCCACAAGACACACCAGAGGCGCAGACGGAAACTGGAGAAGTTCTACAAGAGGTTGTGGAAGCTCCTCCACAAACACAAGGACCACGAAGGTCTGATAGAACACGTTTCCAACCAGAGAGATACTATGGATTTCTCGTGACTGAAAACAAGGATGTGTTGCTCACGGAGCATGGTGAGCCCACCACCTATCAAGAGGCCATCGTAGATCCCAACTCACAAAAATGGGTTGAAGCCATGAAGGCTGAGATGCAGTCCATGTACGACAACCAAGTTTGGAACTTGGTCACTCCACCTGAAGGGGTAAAACCCGTAGGGTGCAAGTGGGTTTTCAAGGAGAAAACTGACATGGACGGCAACGTCACCGTCTTCAAGGCGAGGCTAGTTGCAAAGGGATTTACGCAACGTCATGGTATAGACTATGACGAAACGTTTTCGCCTGTTGCAATGGCAAAATCCATTAGGATCCTCCTTGCCATAGCTGCATATTACGACTATGAGATATGGCAGATGGATGTCAAAACAGCATTCCTTAACGGAAGGCTGCCCGAGGATGTGTATATGATACAACCCGAGGGGTTTGAATGTCCTGAGGCACCAGACAAGGTGTGCAAGCTTCAGAGATCCATTTATGGATTGAAGCAAGCATCCAGGAGTTGGAATCACCGTTTTGATGAGGTAGTCAAAGAGTTTGGCTTCCTACAAAACCCTGACGAGCCTTGTGTTTACAAGAAGGTTAGTGGGAGCACGATTGTGTTCTTGGTGCTGTATGTCGATGACATACTACTCATTGGGAATGATATCTCAACTTTAGAGATTTTTAAATCTTGGTTGGGAAAATCCTTCTCAATGAAGGACTTAGGAGAAGGCGCCTATATTCTAGGAATCAAGATGTATAGGGATAGATCTCGTAGGCTTCTTGGGTTGAGTCAAAGCACATACTTGGATAAGGTACTGAAGAGGTTCAGTATGCAAGACTCCAAGAAGGGATTCATTCCGATGAATCATGGGCTGACCCTAAGCAAGAAACAGTGTCCGAAGACACTTGTTGAGCGAGGTCACATGAGTGGAATTCCCTATGCCTCGGCCATAGGATCCATCATGTATGCCATGCTATGTACTCGACCTAATGTGTCGTTTGCCCTGAGTATGACAAGCCGATTCCAACAAGACCCTGGTGAGGATCATTGGATCGCTGTCAAGAATATCCTTAAGTACTTAAGAAGGACTAAGGATGAGTTCTTGGTTTACGGTGGAACTGATGAAGAGCTATGTGTAAGGGGTTACACAGATGCCAGTTTCCAAACCGACCAAGATGACTTTAAATCGCAGTCTGGATGTGTTTCTCCTGAACGGTGGCAGCGTGAGTTGGAAGAGTTCCAAGCAGAGCACGATTGCCGATTCTACAACGGAGTCCGAGTATATTGCAGCATCGGATGCGGCAAAGGAGGCTGTGTGGATCAGGAAGTTCATCTCCGAGCTTGGTGTGGTTCCGACCATAACTGATCCCGTTACCCTGTACTGTGACAATAGTGGAGCTATTGCGCAAGCCAAGGAGCCACGGTCCCACCAGAGGACCAAACATATACTCAGACGTTTTCACCTCGTCAGGGAGATGATTGACAGAGGTGATGTGAAGATTTGCAAAGTAGCAGGCGAGGATAATGTTGCTGATCCTCATACAAAGCCGCTTGCCAGGGTCATACATGAGAGACATGTATCGTCAATGGGGATAAGACGCATTGATCAGTGTACCTAGGAGTAGGAACAACTAGATTAATGATTGTAATTTAGTGCAAGTGGGAGTCTGATAGGAATTTTGCCCTAGGGCCAATCCTCTTTTGTATATGTTATGAACATATGGATTAATTTATAGAGATAAATTAATGGTTTTCACATTATTAGCATGTTTACTGTGATTACGTCCGTGATTAATTATACGATAATTAATCTAAATCTGTCCCTGATCGATTGTTTTCGTGGGAACGAAAATGAACTAAGATCAGCATGACCTCAGTGCATAGAGATGCACGCACTAGATGCTGGAATGAGAGTCATGGTGCAATTACGTAAAGGGTTACGAGTTGCTGGACTGACCCGGAGAGTCCTGCATGGGTTTAGTCATCAGCTTGCCTCTCTTGTACGCCTGTCATGACACCTTAGACCTGAGGTCATCATTATTCCGGCGTTGCAGTTGTCAGACTTTGGCTTAGTCTAACGTTGCTCGTAGCAGGGTAGCCATAAGGGCTAAGTACGGGTCTGGTTGATTGCTTTGCTGAGGAATGTGGACTGACCAAGACTGGGATTTTGTTCCCCATTAAATTGGGAGATATCTTACTGGCGCCCTCGATGAGTCTGTCCAGGAAAATGCGTGGCCACGCTAGTATATGGGACTTATTCAAGGAAATCGAGAAAGTAAAGGTTTGGATCATGGATGACTAACCCGTGCCTGATCCATGACCAAGATATCGCAGAACAATAGGGTCGGTGCCTAGGAGGTACGAAGGTTAAAATCGGTTTTGGTAACAATCGATCAACTCACGTGTTTTGGGTAGTCGCGATGGCTTGCTAGAGTCCGCTCACGACTTGTAGGACATAGGGATGACCTACTGCCAACTTCACGTGGGGCCTGTTGGGTCACACACGAGCAGGATTAGAACACACCTTTTAAGGGACACGAATTAGGGTAATTCGTGGGTCACTCCGTGGCCTAATTTAAGACACAGAGGAAATGTCTGGGACATTATGTCTTGTCTTAAATTTTTTACAGATTTAAATAATTGTTAAATGATTAATAGAGATTAATTATTTACAATTTAAATATTGGGAAATAATAAATTAAATAATTCCTAAAAGTTAGGAGATTATTGATTTATAAAATTCCCTAATATTTGGCATTGAGGAGGGCGCCTCATTTATAGGTGATTTAAATAATAAAAATGTTTTATTAATTTAAGTCATGAATTTGAATTTGAATTTGAATTTGAGATTCTAGATTTGAATTAAGATATTGGGGTAATATTTTAATTCAATAATGAATCTAAATTCAGAATTCAAAATTTGAATTAAAGATATTATTGTAATATTTTAATTCAAAAACCTTGGGATAAAATAAGTTGGTTATGACTCCTTAATTTTAGGAGTTGTTTTTGATTTATAAAATTCCCTAAAAATGTGAGCAACTAGGCGCCTATCTTAGTGGGTCCCATTGGGGAGATTTGATCTCCCATTTGATTCTCTGAGATAGTGATTTGAATTTGAATTAAGATATTCTAGGAATATTTTAATTAGATATTCAAGTCTTAAAATATGATATTATCAGAATAACATGGATTTTATATTTATAAAATTAGTGTAATTTTAGTAAATATAAGGTCTGCAAGTCGCCTAGCCCACATAGACAACACAAGTCATGCCAATTGTTGCACAATTGAGAAAACCCTAGTTTTGCCTAGCAAAGTCGACTTTCCTCCTTGTTGAGAGAGAAAATTCGCCACTCACCTTCCTAGAGAGAGAAGTTGATTTTCTTCTAAGGGGTTAGAAGAGTTATCAAAAGTTGTGGGTTCTAAGGGTTTTTAGAGAAGGAGAAGAACAAAAGGAGTTTTGTTGCTGTCTCTTCTCATTGGCGCCATCCACCTGGAGTTCAGAGAAAGAGTTCCTGAATTCATAAACTGTAGATTGGATCCCGAGTCTCATTGGAGAAAGAGGCGTGGAGGCTAGCACCTCGTGTTCGGGAAACTGTTCGTGTGGATCACCGGTAGAGGAAGGACGTGGAGACAGACTTCTAGACTCGCCTAGTATCACCAATCCGATTGAAAGCTTGAGGTATAACACTTTTCGTATTTGGTTTTAAATTCAGCTAGCGGATCTCAGGGTGGGTTTTCCTCGGGGGCGCAAGTTTTTTTTATTTTACGTTTCTTCCGCTGCGTGTTTCCCTGAGGATTTCCCAACAGGGAAAGGGTAAGAGCAAAGGAAAGAGGAAAGGAGACGCCGAGGATGGTGGGACCAAGCCTGCGGCTAAGCCTAACCCGCCGCCTGCCAAGAAGGCAAAGCCCAATAAGGAGACAGTCTATTTCTTCTGCCAGAAGCCGAGTCACTAGAAGAGAAACTGTAGGCTGTACATGGAAGATCTGAAGAAGAAGAAGAGCGAAGCCTCTACTTCAGGTATCTTTGTTATAGGCGTTCACTTGTCTACTCCTACCACTTGGTTATTGGATACTACTTGTGGTTCTCACATATGTACTAATGTGCAGGGGTTGAGAAGAAGTAGAAAGCTGAGCAGAGGCGAGGTGGACCTACGTGTGGGTAATGGAGCAAGGGTTGCTGCTGTTGTTGTAGGAACATACGAGCTAGTTTTGCCCACTAGGCTTGTTTTATTGTTAAACAATTGTTATTATGTATCATCTCTTAGTTCTAACATTATATCGCTTTCTTATTTGGATAAGGAAGGATTCATTTGCATGAATGGAAATGGTAGATGTTCAATTTATAAGAATGATGTGTTATATGCTTATGGAGATCTGCATGATAACCACTATATCTTAAAATTGGAACAAAGACATAATAACGAAATCTATAACATCAATACGAAAAGGATTAAGACTAACGAGTCTAATCCTACATACCTTTGGCATTGTCGTTTAGGCCATATAAACGAGAAACGCCTAGATAAGCTCCATAGAGATGAACTTCTAAGCTCATTTGATTTTGAATCATATGATGCTTGCGAATCTTGGCTACTTGGTAAGATCACAAAGGCGCCCTTTACTAGCCACAGTGAGAGGGCATCTGACTTGTTGGGGATCATACATAGTGATGTATGTGGACCCATGAGTATTCATGCTAGAGGAGGTTACTCCTACTTCATTACGTTTACTGACGACTTCAGTAGATATGGATATGTCTACCAAACGAAGCACAAGTCAGAGTCTTTTGAAATGTTCAAGAGATTTCAAAATGAAGTTGAGAACCAGCTTGACAAGAAAATCAAGATCCTTCGATCTGATCGAGGAGGGGAGTATTTGAATCAAGAATTCATTGATCATCTTAGTAGTTGTGGGATAGTCTCAAAACTTACACCTCCTGGAACACCACAGTGGAATGGTGTGTCTGAGAGGAGGAATCGAACTCTATTAGATATGGTTCGATCTATGATGAGTCAAAATGATCTTCCGCCATCCTTTTGGGGGTACGCTTTAGAAGCTGCCGCTTTCACAGTTAACTGTGTTCCGTCCAAGGCTGTTGAGAAGACACCATATGAGATATGGAGTGGGAGGAGTCCCATTATGTCTTACCTCAAGGTTTGGGGATGTGAGGTTTACGTTAAGCAACAAGCTAACGATAAACTGTCTCCCAAATCCCTCAAGTGTCTATTTGTGGGATACCCCAAGGAAACGAGGGGGTATTATGTCTACTGCCCAACTGACAACAAAGTGTTTGTAGTCAGGAGTGGATTCTTCTTAGAGAACTAGTTTCCAGAAGAAACAGTGGGAGTAAGATTGAGCTTGAAGAAGTTCAAGTTCCACAAGACACATCAGAGGCGTAGACGGAAACTGGAGAAGGATCACAAGATGTTGTGGTAGCTCCTCCACTAACACAAGGACTACGAAGGTCTGATAGGACACATTTCCAGCCAGAGAGATATTACGGATTTCTCGTGACTGAAAACAGGGATGTGTTGCTCACAGAGCATGGTGAACCCACCACCTATCAAGAGGCCATCGTAGATCCCAACTCTGAGAAATGGGTTGAAGCCATGAAGGCTGAAATGCAATCTATGTACGACAACAAGGTATGGACCTTGGTCGCTCCACCTGAAGGGGTAAAACCCGTAGGGTGAAGTGGGTTTTCAAGGAGAAAACAGACATGGATGGCAATGTTAACGTCTTCAAGGCGAGGCTAGTTGCGAAAGGATTTACGCAACGTCATGGTATAGACTATGACGAAACGTTCTCGCCTGTTGCAATGGCCACGTCCATTAGAATCCTCCTTGCCATAGCTGCATATTATGATTATGAGATATGGCAAATGGATGTCAAATTAGCGTTCCTTAACGGAAGGCTACCCGAGGATGTGTATATGATACAACCTGAGGGGTTTGTATGTCCTGAGGCACCAGACATAGTATGCAAGCTTCAGAGATCCATTTATTGATTGAAGCAAGCATCCAGGAGTTGGAATCATCGTTTTGATGAAGTGGTCAAAGAGTTTGGCTTCTTACAAAATCCTGACGAACCTTGTGTTTACAAGAAGGTTAGTGGGAGCACAATAGTGTTCTTCGTGCTATATGTCGATGACATATTGCTCATTGGAAACGATATTCCAACCTTAGACATTATAAAATCCTAGTTAGGAAAATCTTTCTCAATGAAAGACTTGGGAGAAGCTGCCTATATTTTAGGCATTAAGATCTATAGAGATAGATCTCGGAGGCTTCTCGGATTGAGTCAGAGTACATACTTGGATAAGGTATTGAAGAGGTTCAATATGCAGGATTCCAAGAAGGGATTCATTCCGATGAATCATGGGCTGACCCTGAGCAAGAAACAGTGTCCCAAGACACTTGTTGAGCGAGGGCGCATGAGTGGAATTCCCTATGCCTCGGCCATAGGATCCATCATGTATGCCATGCTATGTACTCGACCCGATGTGTCGTTTGCCCTAAGTATGCTAAGCCGATTCCAACAAGACCCTGGTGAGGATCATTGGATCGCTGTCAAAAATATCCTTAAGTACTTGAGAAGGACTAAGGATGAGTTCTTGGTGTACGGTGGAACTGATGAGGAGCTATGTGTAAGGGGTTACACAGACGCTAGTTTCCAAACCGACCAAGATGATTTTAAATCGCAGTTAGGATATGCCTTTCTCCTAAACGGTGGCAGCGTGAGTTGGAAGAGTTCCAAGCAGAGAACGATTGCCGATTCTACAACGGAGTCCGAGTATATTGCAGCATCGGATGCAGCAAAGGAGGCTGTGTGGATTAGAAAGTTCATCTCAGAGCTTGGCGTGGTTCAGACCATTTCTGATCTCTTTACCCTGTATTGCGACAATAGTGGTGCTATTGCGCAAGCCAAGGAGCCACGGTCCCACCAGACGACCAAACATATACTCAAACGTTTTCACCTTGTCCGAGAGATGATTGACAGAGGTGATGTAAAGATATGTAAAGTGGCAGGCGAGGACAACGTTGCTGATCCTCTGACAAAGCCTCTTGCAAGGGTTATACATGAGAGACATGTATCGTCGATGGGGATTAGACACATTGATCAGTGTACCTAGGAGTAGGAACAGCTAGATTGATTGTACCCTAGTGCAAGTGGGAGTCTGTTGGAGATTGTGCCCTAGGGCCAATCATTTTGTGCGAAATGTTATGAACATTTGGATTAATTTATAGAGATGAATTAATGTGTTATCATAATTAGCATGTTTACTATGATAGCGTCCTTGATTAATTATGAGATAATTAATCTAAATCTGTCCCTGGCCGATTGTTTTCGTGGGAACGAAAATGAACTAAGACCAGCATGACCTCGGTGTATAGAGATGCATGCACTAGATGCTGGGACGAGAGTCATGGTGCAATTACGTAAGGGGTTACGAGTTGCTGGACTGACCCGGAGAGTCCTGCATGGGTTTAGTCATCAGCTTGCCTCTCCTGTACACCTGTCGCGATGCCTTAGACCTGAGGTCATTATTATTCCGGCGTTGCAGTTGTCAAACTTTGGCTTAGTCTAACGTTGCCTGTGACAAGGTAGCCATAAGGGCTAAGTGCGGGTTTGATTGATTGTCGTGATGAGGAATGTGGATTGACCAAGATGGGATTTTGTCCCTCATTAGATGAGAGATATCGAACTGGCGCCCTCGATGAGTCTGTCCAAGGGAAAGAGTGGCCACTCAGTAAATTGGGACTTACTCAGGGAATCGAGAAAGTTGAGGTTTGGATTATGGATGACTTTCCTGTGCCTAATCCATGACCAAGATATCGTAGGACAATACATGTTGGTACTAAGGTTAAGTCGGTTTTGGTAAAAACGATAACTCACGTGTTTTGAGTAGTCGTGATGGCTTGCTAGAGTCCGCTCACGGCTTGTAAGTCATAGAGATGGCTTGCTGCCAACTTCACGTGGGGCCTGCTGGGTCACACATGAGCAGGATCAGGACACCGCTTAAAGGGACACGAATTAGGGTTAAATCGTGGGTCACTCCGGTGACACAATTTAAGATATAGCAAAATGTCTGGGACATTAAGTCTTGTCTTAAATAATCTACAGTTGTGAAATATTTAAATTTGTAGGACAAGTTTAAATATAATAATTGTTAAATATTTAATGGGATTAATTATTTACAATTGTAATATTAGGGAATATTAAATCAGATAAGATTCCTAAAAGTTAGGAAATTATTGAATTATTAAATTCCCCAATATTAATATGAGGGTGGCGCCTCATGTGTAATATTTGGATTAATAAAATTGTTTTATTAAATCAAATAATAAGTTTGAATTCAAAAGATTTGATGGAGATTTCAAAAGATTTGATTCAAACAGATTTGGTGAGATCTCCTCTCAGTATCTTTGGAGAATCATGACTTCCTAAGAGTTAGGAAGGTTTTTGATTTATTAAATTCCAAGATAAAATTGAGGGAGTTAGGCGCATGGCTCTGTGGGTCCCATGGGAAGATTTGATCTTCCATTTGATTCTCAGAGATTGCATTTTGAATTTAAATTGAAATATTAAGGTAATATTTTAATTGTAAATTCAAGTCCTAAAATAATTATATTATCTAAATATCATGATTTTAGGAATTTTAAAATCACCAAAAATTATGCTTATTTATAGGGGCAAGTCGACTTGCCTAACCCTAGCTCACATTGTGATTTTGTCTTCCTCCTTGTAGAGAGAGAGAAAAATCGACTTTAGCCTTAGAGAGAGGAAAATCGATTTTTGCCTAAGGAGTTAGGAAAATTTGAATTCCACCATTAAAACTAGGGCTTTTGTGAGAGAAGAAAAGGCAAGAAGGAGTTCTTGTGGGGGGTTTCTTCTATGCGCCGTTTTGCTATTGGATTCGAGAAGGAGTTCTTGAATTCAAACACTGTAGATTGGTCCCTGGTTCTTTTGGAGAAAAGAACGGAAGGCTAGCACCTTGGTGCCCAAGAAACTGTTCGTGTGGATCACAGGCAGAGGGAGAACGCTGAGAGTGGACTCCTTGCACGCGCCTTGTACAACCGATTGAAACTCGTGAGGTATACCACTATCTAAATGTTTTAAATTCTACTAGCAGATCCGTTCGGGAATTCTAGGACTAGGCGCTTTATTTTAAGTTTTAGTTTTTTTTTTTGCTTCCGCTGCGTTTGGCGCCTAGGATTCCCAACAAAGTTGTCGCAAACTATTTTGCACTTAGTGTCCTTTTGACACAAACATCATTTGACCTTGGTCAAAATCTCCTTTCCTCCCTTGGTTCTCTTTTGAACCGAGGCTACTTACCTTACACTCAACATTTCTCTTCCTAACACCACATCTCTTGGACCTATTGTCCTTCTTCTTGGAGCCTTGTGCTCTAAGAAGCATTATCCACTTAAGCTACGTGCTTGGTGGATTTTGCAACCTTATGCCACTAATCCTTCAACACCATGCAGTGTTCGATTTCATCAAATTCAAGAAATTTGATGATATATAGTAATAGTTCGAAATAACCTACATGCACTCGCAAAAGGAGGGAAGAGATCTAGTAATAGTTTGAACTTACTACTTATTAGTTGGGAGTTTTCAGGCTGGCACATACTCCCAAATCATGTTTGTTTTCTTTCTTTGATGCGTCTCAATTCTCTTGTTAGAACGCATCTTAGAGACATCAAACTTGATTGTAAGTTGCCTGTTTGGTGGCCACAGTGTCATCAACCAGGTCTCTCTAATGTGATTTACTTCGCCTTTGAGGTGGTATGGTATTTGAACTGACACACAATGTCATTCAAAGGTGCTACAAGGTAACGTCTTCCGAGCATCACCACGATTTCCAATACCTTCTCGGAACACCACCTCCAACCATGTACACAGTGGCTCAGGTCGTCGAACCTTGGTCGTCTGGCCGCCTATCACGGTGGTCCACAGTGGTCACGGCCGCCTTGACCTTGCCGGACATCCACTGCTGGCAACTACTCCGGCTGCCGGCGTGAACAGTGCTCTGCCTCCTCCTTTTTTTATTTCTTTTTTTATATTAATTATTTAATAAATAGATTATTATAATAATTAATATCAGGGTCCAAATATGTCTAGAGAATCTAGGCAAATCTTGAAAGTTCAAGTTTAAATTAATTTTGAATTTCAGAAAATTTAAAATAGCATATATTTAAATTTTAAATTCAAAAAGATTTGACAATATCTTATTTCAAAAAGATCCCTAAACAGAATATTTAAAACTCTTGACCTATCACAAAGGTTAAACCAGGAATAACAACAAATATTAAAACTGGGGAACCTAGGCATATTCCTAAGTTCAAATCAAGAACATGAATATTATCATGGAAACCTATACATGTTCCTAAGTTTTAAAGAAACAAGATCCATTCACATACACAAGATAATATACTCTATATATTATCTATCCCTAAAACATTTTAGGGAATGGAAGAACAACTGTACATAAATAACTCATATATTTATACAAACCCCAAAAACAAATTTTGGGAGAAGGGATAACTATATCCCTACAACATTTTTGGAACTGATCAGCCCAAAAGAGAACAATTTATTTGGCCTACTTTTAGTGTGTTTATAATAATAATATATTATAATTAGACCAATTAATATGCTAAGGGTTGCACCAACGTGTGGTGAAATAAAGTGGATAAAATAGATTAATTAGCGTGTATTTATTGTATTTTATAAATAGGTGCTACTTAACGGTTTATTTAGTGTTCAGATATCCAAACAAGGCCAAACCAAGAGGGAAATATCAGAATATTCGAGAAGATCACGTGGACCATAAGATTAATAAAGTTAGCTCTTTTTGTGTTTGCTAAAGAGTGTTCTATCTATCTTATAATTATAATTAGGATTGTTCTTTGTTTGTTTATGTTCCGATGTGGCAATAATATAGATTGTCCCGAAAAGCTTGACAAATTCCTCATACATAGTTAGGATGAGTGATCAATCTTAATCCTATATTCTCTACCATTGTTTGATTGGTTGTGTTTAAAGTTTGAATACATCATTTAACTTGGTTAAGTGGATGCACATTAATTATCTCTTCTTTATGATGAACGAACTATGATAGTCTATCACTAGGGTTTATTCTCAAGTATTATTTTGACTCATATTATCTTATTAAATCATGACAACCATAAAGTCTCAAATTCATAATCCCCATCACAATTCTCTTAGTCTCATCACATCGAGTTCCAAGAGGGATTCGACCTTGGGTTAGCATCTATACTATATTTTAATAAAGTATAGTTATACTTGCAGGGCTCAAGTATAATTAAATTTGGCTCGCTTGACACCTTGCAACGAGTGTCCGACCATGTTTTGGCGCCGTTACCGGGAAACTCTTTCTTGAGTTCCTAAGAAATTGTGATTTGTTTTCAAGTCGTTATTTTTCTTTTTTGAGTCTTTCATTTTTCGTTTTGAGTCTTGTTCTTGTTTAGAGACTTTGTTTTGTTTTCTTTTAAATTTTTCATTTGATTTGCTTTAATTTTATTTTTCTTGTTTATTAAGTTTTTATTGTTTTAGTCATTTTATTTTTCTAGTATATGCCTAGGAGACCTTTAAAGCCTATAGTTCCCATTGATTTAGATTTAGATAAAACGCTTAGATCCATTAGAAAAAGTAGGAAAAATATAAACATGGAAAACTCGGGCAACAATAGATTAGATAATCAAGAACGAGATCAAGTTCGCAAAAATAAGGTCTAGACAATGGACGTCCAAGACCGAGAAGATCTATTAGAGAGGGATCCCAATCTAATGAACAATATGAGGTTCAAAGAAATGTGTTCCCTCAAATCCAGACGGATTTTGAGATCAAAGGACCACTTTTCAATGGATTGTCTAAATTTCACGGATTTGCCAGTGAAAATCCCTTTACTCATTTGAATAATTTGTATTTTCACTGTGGAACCATGAAACCCCTAGCACCAAGCATAGAGGATGTTATGTGGAAAGTATTCCATCTCACCCTCGAAGGTAAGGCACTAGAGTGGTACACTCATTTGGGAAATTATGAATAGACAGATTATCTGTCTTGGTAGAATCTTAGGAGATATTTTCTCGATAAGTACTTTCCCGAAGCTAAAGCGTCAGCCGCTAGACAGCAAATCTCAGCTATAGAACAACGAGATAACGAAACGTTACTCGAGTACCTAACTAGATACCAGGATCTTTTAGTAATGTGTCCTAATCATTAGTATACTAAGGAGCAAATAGTGGAATACTTTTGTAGTGGACTCCTAGACGACGAGGCTAATCAAATTGACGCCGCGTCTAATTGTTCCATCACTAAGTTAATGTCGAGACCGCATGGGATCTAATCAAGGAGATCTCCCTCAAGTGAGAGAACCGAAGAAGACGTGCCCGTGTAGTCAAGGGAATAACAACAAATGAGTCAGACCCGATGATGGTGAAATTGGCATCAGACATGGATAGTCTAGCCATATATGTTAAGGAGATGAATGCCAAGTTAGCCACTTCGCCTAGAACGGTCGCTCTTGTGACCGCACCCTACTCCGAGTGCGATTCACATCAACATGGAACTAGGGAATGCCCCCATCAACCCGAGGAAGTATCGACCATGTATCAACAAGACCCTAGTCAATTTCCGAGGAGATATGACAATAGATTTAGGACTGGAAATTATTTCCAAAACCAAAACTTTAATAATCCAGCTCCTCAAAGACAAAATCTTTCTTCAAACGAAACTGACACTCAACTCCTCATTAGAAAGTTTGAAGAATCTGAAGCTCGAACCTCGAAGAAATTCGATGATTTGGGACATAGGATCGATCTTCTTTCTAAAGAGATGGACATCATGAAGAGGAATCACGATGATCTTGAACACACAGTCATCAGGGCAACCGATGCTGATCGAAGTTTCCAAGCCCTAGTAAATAACGTAACTACTGATGGAGATTGTGCCCTAGGGCCAATCATTTTATAAATATGTTGTGAACATATTAATTAATTTATAGAGTTAAATTAATGGTTATCATATTATTAGCATGTTTACTATGATAACAGTCCGTGATTAATTATAGGATAATTAATCTAAAACTGTCCCTGGTCGCTCACTCAAGTGGGAACTTGAGTTTAACCAAGACCAGCATGACCTCGGTGCATAGAGATGCATGCACTAGATGCTGGTACGAGAGTCATGGTGCAATTACGTAAGGAGTTACGAGTTGCTGGACTGACCTGGAGAGTCCTGCATGGGTTTTAGTCATTAGCTAGTCGCTCTTGTACACCTGTCACGATGCCCTTAGACCTGAGGTCTTCATCATTCCGGCGTTGTAGTTGTCAAACTTTGGCTTAGTCTAACGTTACCCATAGCAGGGTAGCCATAAGGGCTAAGTACGGGTTTGGTTGATTACCGTGCTGAGGAATATGGTTGGCTAAGATGGAATTTTGCCCCTCATATAAGATGAGAGATATTTAACTGGGCCCCTCGATGAGTTTGTCCAAGGAATGTGTGGCCACACTGGAAGTTGGGACTTACTCAAGGAATCGAGAAAGTTGAGGTTTGGATTTTGGATGACTTTCCCATGCCTGATCCATGAGCAAAATATCGTAGGACAAAAAGGGATCTAGACAAGGTGGTATTGAGGTTAAGTCGTTTCGGCGATAAACGATAACTCACGTGTTTTGGGTAGTCGTGATGGCTTGCTAGAGTCCGCTCTCGACTTGTAAGTCATAGAGATGACTTGCTGCCAACTTCATGTGGGGCCTGCTGGGTCACACACGAGCAGGATCAAGATGCCACATCGGGACATGAATTAGGGTTAATTCGTGGGTCACATAGGTGACACCGTTTAAGACATAATTGACTGTCTAGGACACGAAATATTGTCTTAAATAAATATCTACAGATATATGATATTTAGATTTGTGAGACAAATTTAAATATATATATGATAATTGTTAAATAGATAATTGGATTAGGCTAACAATTATATTCCTATTTATAATATTAGGGAAATATAAATTAGATAAGTTTCCTAAAAGTTAGGAAATTATTGATTTATTAAATTCACTAATATTAGGATAATGGGGATGGAGGTTAGCACCTCACGTGAGCTATTTTAATTAATAGAAATGTTTTATTAATTAAAAGTCGTGGCTTGAGATTTGAAATTCAAATAGATTTGATCTAGATTTCAAATGATTGGATTAAATATATTAAGGTAATATTTTAATCCAATAATAATATATATATAGGGAATTCGAAATTCTAGGTCTAGGATTGGATTTAAATATTAATGTAATATTTTAATTCAATAAAGACTAGAATTCAAAGTTTAAAAGATTGACTAAAGATATTATGGTAATATCTTAAATCAATATTGTTGGAAAATAACAAATTAGTTATAACTACCTAAGAGTTAGGTTTGTTATTTTAATTTATTAAATTCCAACAAAATTAAAGGGACTTTGCGCATGGGCTTGGGATCTTTTGGGAAGATTTGATCTTCCAAATTTGATTCTCCAAGATTGCATTTGAATTCAAATTATAATATTAAGGTAATATTATAATTAGGAATTCAAGTCCTAAAATTATGATATTATTGTAATCTCATAATTTAATAATTTGATAATCCTATAATTTAGGGATTCCCTAATTATAATTATCAAAACTCCAAACCCTATATATAGATAGCATAAGTCGACTTTCCATAGAAGTCTCTCACACTTGACTTTGTCTAGCTAATTCACAAGAGCAAAAATCGTTTTGAGTCTTGGTGAAGAGAGAGAGGATAACACAACCCTAGTTTTTCTAGTGAGAGAAAGTGGCGCAAACCTAAAAGGAGTTTTAGGGTTTGTGACAAGGTTGTGTGAGATCAAGAATAGGATTTTTGATCATAGGCGCCATCTGTTCTTGGGAATTCAAGAATTGTTCTTGAATTCAAGAACACCGTAGATAGAGGTCCCTGATTCACTTGGAGAAGTGAAGGAGGCTAGCACCTAGGCATCTGCAAAACTGTTCGTGTGGATCACCGGCGGAGGGAGCACACTTGGAGTGGACTCCTCAACATCGTAGAAACAAAAGTCGCCGATTGATTTGGGTAAATCTCTGTTCCTTTTACTGACACAGATTCATATAGCGGATCATTGGGAAGAAATCACTATGCGCATATTCTGGTTTTGTTTAATTTTTAAATTTATACCTGTTTCCGCTGCGTTGTGTGCCTGGTGATTTCCAAACAGTGGTATCAGAGCCACACTATTTTGGATCTGTGTTTGTTTTGGTGATTATACATGTGATGTGTAATGTATGTTTTACTGCTTTTCAATTGGCTTGCTTGTTGTTGTTTTACGAAAAGATCCACCATAAAAGTTTTGGAACTAATGTAAAAGGTGCAAATTATATGTATGAGATACATATGAAATCAATATGATTGATTTAAAGTTTTCTTGAAATTTTAGGCATAAAGTCGAAATTCCATATAATTATGATTAAAATTGTTTTAATTATAATTATAAAAGGGTGACTGGAAATTTAATAAAATTATGAATTTTAAAATTTTCAGGATCAATAATTTGAATTCTTGAATGTGATTCTTGGATTTTATAATTATTGATAATGGGCCTAATTTCAAGAAAAAGGGCATGTTAAAATTGCACAATCCTAATTTTAAACACAATACAAAAATCGGTTTCTGATATGTGTTTTCTGTATGCCGTGTTTGACATAATTGTATGAATTGTTCATATATGTAATTGTGTGGTGTTGGATATGGCTCTAGGTTTTTGGTGTATACGGCTTGCGTGTCGTCTCCCTCTATCCGATGTAATTTTACTTTTCTGTTTATACCTCAATGTAACTGGGGTTTACTCTCTTGTAATTTTACCTTTTCTTTGTAGAAAAATTCTCTCATTGGCTTGGGAGAGTTGTTAGGATAGGTGGGCCATATCTAAACACGGTATATATCGGCTTTACATTTAGTTTGTATGTGATACAAAGCGCTAGATGTATGTTTAGGACGCGATTTTAACATGCTATTTACACGATTAAACGCTACAACAACGTATACGATACGAGCGTGGGATTTTGCATATGATGCAAGATCCATGCACATGTTTATATGTATGTGATACATGGGGAAATAAACATGTGGCACGACTCGTTTAATTTTAAAAGGAGTTTTAAAATTAAACTATAAAACGAAACCTTTTTCTAAATATTAAACCCTTTTAGAAAATCTTAAGTTTTAATGCCGTCAATAAAACACCCTGTGGAAATCTTATTCATCATAGAGCGGTGATCGCCCTTCGTGACATGTATCTATCTTGACCTTGAGGACACACGGGTGAATGGGAGATTCAATGCGACGCCTCTTTGAAATCTTGGTGTGCTCGATGCGGTGATCGCCCTCCGCGACACGTGTTTAGTAGGCCTTGATGATATGGGGGTTAAAGCTTCGGCCTCGTTGTTTTGAGCCTAGCCATTCACAAGTTTTATTGTATGACTTAATGGGGTTATCAAAACGGTTTTGGACCTCAAGGCATTAGAATGGATAAACTGTTGGAGATTGTGCCCTAGGGCCAATCATTTTATAAATGTGTTTTGAACATATTAATTAATTTATGGAGATAAATTAATGGTTATCATATTATTAGCGTGTTTACTATGATAACAATCCTTGATTAATTATATGATAAATAATCTAAAACTGTCCCTGGTCGATCATTCACGTGGGAGCGTAAATGAACCAAGACCAGCATGACCTCGGTGTATAGAGATACATGCACTAGATGCTTCTCGAGAGTCATGATGCAATTATGTAAGGGTTACAAGTTGCTGGACCGACCCGGAGAGTCCTGCATGGGTTTAGTCATAAGCGAGCCTCTCCTGTACACCTGTCA
>QANZ01023544.1:138376-151311 GCA_003254925.1 Chamaecrista fasciculata
GTATAAACATAGTTAGTGGATCCTGGAAGGAATCACAGAGTTAGCCTTTTAGTTTTATTCGAGTTTTAGTCCAAAAATTTTTAATTTCTTCCGCTGCGCTCCCTCTGTGATTTCCCAGGATAAACATGCCATAATAAGTATCATATGATGATACAGTCCCATAAAGATCTAAGAGTCACATAGGATGTGATTGGTAAAGAGTTACCTACCTAAATAGCCAAAAGGTGCATGATCGCCCTCCGCGACGGTAAATTTTGGTGAAATATGGGTCTTAGCCACTAATAATAAATTTCACTGGGTTTTATAAAATGGTGGACATACATTTTCTGCTAATTAAAATTCATGTCTTTAATTGTAGAATCAAATGGCAAATGATAGTTCAACCTTTTCACTGCGACCTATCCTTGAGACGGATAAACTGACTAGAACAAACTTCCTCGAATGGTTTCATAATCTGAGAATTGTTCTCACCCATGAGAGGAGACTGTATGTTCTGGACAGACCTATCCCTAAAGAGCCTGCCAAGGGCGCTCAAGGGGCTGAGTGGACGACTTATGAGAAGCACTTCGACGACTCGCTGGAGGTCTCTTGTCTGATGTTGGACACAATGATTCCGGAGCTGCATGAGGGCTTGGATACATTGATGTCATATGAGATGATAACAAGTCTCAAAGAAATGTTCCACTACCAGATCAGACAGGATAGATATGAGACCACTAAGGCTCTCATGTCTTGCAAAATGGCTGAAGGTGCATATGTTGGTTACCATGTCAGGGAGATGAGAGGGTGCCTAGATCATCTTGATAGGCTGGGATTCCCTATTCCTCCAGAGCTTGCGATAGGTATAATCCTGTGCTCACTGCCTAAGAGCTATGACTCATTTGTCAAGAGCTTTTATAGGAGAGGAACAGAGAAATCAGTTTCTGAGCTGCATGGGATGCTCAAGTCCGTTGAGACATCCATGATTCAGAAAAGGGAAAGGAAATTGAAGGGCAAAGAAAAGAGAAAGGGAATCGAGCTGGATGGTGAGACCAAGCCAGAGGACGACCCTCATCAACCACCTGCCAAGGAGGCAAAGCCCTCAAAGGAAGTATTCTGTTCTTTCTGTCAAGTGTCAGGACATGCGATGAGAAAGTGCAAATACTGCTGGGAAGATCAAAAGAAGAAGAAGTGCGTTATGCCCTCTACTTCAGGTATCTTTGTTATAAAATGTCCTTTTCTACTTAAACCACTTAAGTATTGGATACGACCTGTGGTTCTCACATTTGATGTGCAGGGTCTTCAGAGACGGTAGAAAACGAGGACGAGAGCGATATGGACCTGGAAGTAGACGGTGGAGCAAGTGTTGCTGCCGTTGCTGCTAAAGGAACATGAAAGCTTGGATTGCCCCTTTCGGGCTAGTTTATTGTTATTCTTTAAGTTCAAACATTGTTTTCTCCTTATAGAGATAAGGAAGATTTTATGTGTAAACATTAAAGATTGGTTTCTTTTTTAATAAAGTAATGTTTATTTTGCTTATGTGATTTGCAAAATCATTATGTCTTAAACTAGAAACGATAACAATATTTATAACATTGATACAGAAGGGGATTAAGGTTAGCGAATCTAATCCTATACACTTTTGACAATTGTCGTTTTGACCATACAAACGAGAAACGCCTTGAAGAAGCTTCATATAGATGAACTTCTAAAGCTCACATGATTTGGAATCATATGATTCGTGCAAGCCTTGTTTAAAATGGAAAGACAACAAGAGGCATTCCTCTGTTGACCGCAGTAATAGAATGTCTGACTTTATGGGGATCATACATAGTTGATGTATGTAGACCCATGAGTATCTAAGCTAAAAGTAATAACTCTTACTAACTGCTTCAAAAGGTTAGATCTACGGGTACCTTTTGAAACACAAGTCGGAGTCTTTTCAAATAGAGATTTCAAAGTGAAGTAGAGAACTAACTTGACAAGAAAATCAAATTCCTTCGATTCGATCGAGAGGAAGAGTATTTGAGTCAAGACATTATTAATCATCCTAGAAGCTGTGAGATAGTCTCACAACTTGCTCTTTATAAAGCCCCATGGTAGATGGTGTTTTCCGGAAAAGTATCAAACCTTATTGGATAAGGTTCGATCTATGATGGATCAAATTGATCTTCTGCCAACCTTTAAAGGGTGTGCTCTAGAAGCTGCTGACTTCACACTTAACCATTTCGTCTAGGAGACGCCATATGGGATATGGTATGGGAAGAGTCCCATAAGTGTTTTGTCTCAACTTTGAGGACATCAAGTTTATAATAAGCCAAGGGCAGATTATAAACTGTCTTCAAAACCCTCAAGTATATGTTTGTGGGATACCCTTGAAAAGGGATATCAACTGCCCACCTGATTGCAAAGGGTTTGTAATCAGAGGTGAATACCTTTTAAAAGGGGATTCGTGTTTCCAAAAGAAACAGTGGGAGTAAGATGAATCTTGAAAGAGTTCAAGATCCACAAGACATTTGAGAGGCGCAGACGAAAATTAGAGAAGGTCCGCAAGGGGTTGTGGAAGCTGCTCTAAAACATAAGGACAACAAAGTTCTGGTAGAACACATTCTCAATTTCAAAGATAGGGATCTTTGGTCATTGAGAGCAGGGATGTGTTGCTCTAGGAGCGTGGTGAGCCCGCCACCTATCAAGAAGCTTTTATCATTGTTTTGATAAAGATGACAAAAGAGTTTGACTTCTTGCAAAAACCTTGATGAGTCCTGTGTTCACAAGAAGGTTAGTGGGAGCACAATTGTATTCTTGGTGCCATATGTCATTGGCATATTGCTAGTCAAAGGTGACATTACTATCTTGAGGATTATGAATCCTAGATGAGTAAATCACTTTCGATGAAGGACATAAAAGAAGCTGAGATCTATAGAGATAGTTCTCGGGAAGCTTCTTGAATTGAGTCAAAGTAAGTTCTTGGATAAGATATTGAAGGAGTTCAGTATGCGAGATTTCAAGAAGAGATTCATGCCAATGAATCAAGTTTTGGTCCTTAGCAAGAATCAGTGTTTCCTGAGACACATGATGAGCAAGGACACATGAGTGGCATCCCTTATGCTTCAGCAATAGGATCCATCATGCTGTACTAGACTCAATATGACGTTTTCCCTATGAATGACGAGCTGTGACCCTGTTGAGGTTCACTGGGAAGCTGTCATTAAGGTCCTTAAGTACTTGAGAAGCACTAAGGACAAATTCTTTGTTTATAGTAGAATTAATGTGTAAAGTGGTTACACAGAGGCCCATTATTCAAGCCAATCGAGATTGATCGCAGTGATGAAATGTATTCCCTGAACGTAACAATCGTAAGTTGGAACGGTTCCAAGTAGAGTACGATTGCTGATTCTACAAAGAATGGGTTAGTCGCGTGTACACTTGGTGGTCACCCTGTAGGGACAGGAAGACACCAAATGGGAAAGTGTTCCCCACTGATGTTCCGACAGTGATACGTACTCAGACAAGATCACCTAGAGATGGTGGTAATAAGATATGGAAAGGTAGCAGTCGAGGATATTTTGCCAAATCCTCAGAAAGAAACCCCAGCACAGTTCTTACATAAGCTTTATGTAATGTCAAAGTGGGAATTAGACACATTAATGGATGTTCCTAGTGTAGGAACAGTTTGATTAATGATTGTACCTAGTGCAAGTGGGAGTTTGATGGAGATTGTGCCTTAGGGCCAATCATTTTATAAATATGTTGTGAACATATTAATTAATTTATAGAGATAAATTAATGGTTATCATATTATTAGCATGTTTACTATGATAACAGTCCGTGATTAATTATAGGATAATTAATCTAAAACTGTCCCTGGTCGCTCACTCAAGTGGGAACTTGAGATGAACCAAGACCAGCATGACCTCGGTGCATAGAGATGCATGCACTAGATGCTGGTACGAGAGTCATGGTGCAATTACGTAAGGAGTTACGAGTTGCTGGACTGCCCCGGAGAGTCGTGCATGGGTTTTAGTCATTAGCTAGTCTCTCCTGTACACCTGTCACGATGCCCTTAGACCTGAGGTCTTCATCATTCCGGCGTTGTAGTTGTCAAACTTTGGCTTAGTCTAACGTTACCCGTAGCAGGGTAGCCATAAGGGCTAAGTACGGGTTTGGTTGATTACCGTGCTGAGGAATATGGTTGGCCAAGATGGAATTTTGCCCCTCATATAAGATGAGAGATATTTAACTGGGCCCCGCGATGAGTTTGTCCAAGGAATGTGTGGCCACACTGGAAGTTGGGACTTACTCAAGGAATCGAGAAAGTTGAGGTTTGGATTTTGGATGACTTTCTCATGCTTGATCCATGACCAAAATATCGTAGGACAAAAAGGGATCTAGACAAGGTGGTACTGAGGTTAAGTCGTTTCGGCAATAAACGATAACTCACGTGTTTTGGATAGTCGTGATGGCTTGCTAGAGTCCGCTCTCGACTTGTAAGTCATAGAGATGACTTGCTGCCAACTTCACGTGGGGCCTGCTGGGTCACACACGAGCAGGATCAAGATGCCACATCGGGACACGAATTAGGGTTAATTCGTGGGTCACATTGGTGACACCGTTTAAGACATAATTGACTGTCTGGGACATGAAATATTGTCTTAAATAAATATCTACAGATATATGATATTTAGATTTGTGGGACAAATTTAAATATATATATATGATAATTGTTAAATAGATAATTGGATTATGCTATTTACAATTATATTCCTATTTATAATATTAGGAATAAATAAATTAGATAAGTTTCCTAAAAGTTAGGAAATTATTGATTTATTAAATTCACTAATATTGGGATAGATAGGATGGAGGTTGGCGCCTCATATAGCCTATTTTAATTAATAGAAATGTTTTATTAATTAAAAGTCATGGCTTGAGATTTGAAATTCAAATAGATTTGATCTAGATTTCAAATGATTGGATTAAATATATTAAGGTAATATTTTAATTCAATAACATATATATATATGGGGAAGTCGAATTTTAGGTCTAAATTGGATTTAAATATTAGTGTAATATTTTAATTCAATAAAGACTAAAATTCAAGATTTAAAAGATTGACTAAAGATATTATGGTAATATCTTAAATCAATATTGTTGGAAAATAACAAATTAGTTATAACTACCTAAGAGTTAGGTTTGTTATTTTAATTTATTAAATTCCAACAAAATTAAAGGGACTTGGCGCATGGGCTTGGGATCTTTTGGGAAGCTTTGATCTTCCCAATTTGATTCTCCAAGATTGCATTTGAATTCAAATTATAATATTAAGGTAATATTATAATTAGGAATTCAAGTCCTAAAATTATGATATTATTGTAATCTCATAATTTAATAATTTGATAATCCTATAATTTAGGGATTCCCTAATTATAATTATCAAAACCCCAAACCCTATATATAGATAGCATAAGTCGACTTTCCATAGAAGTCTCTCACACTTGGAATTTCCACTTTGTCTAGCTAATTCACAAGAGCAAAAATCGTTTTGAGTCTTGGTGAAGAGAGAGAGGAAAACACAACCCTTGTTTTTCTAGAGAGACAAAGTGGCGCAAACCTAAAAGGAGTTTTAGGGTTTGTGACAAGGTTGTGTGAGATCAAGAATAGGATTCTTGATCATAGGCGCCATCTGTTCTTGGGAATTCAAGAATTGTTCTTGAATTCAAGAACACCGTAGATAGAGGTCCCTGATTCACTTGGAGAAGTGAAGGAGGCTAGCACCTAGGCATCTGCAAAACTGTTCGTGTGGATCACCGGCGGAGGGAGCACACTCGGAGTGGACTCCTCAGCATCGTAGAAACAAAAGTCGCCGATTGATTTGGGTAAATCTCTGTTCCTTTTACTGACACAGATTCATATAGCGGATCATTGGGAAGAAATCACTATGCGCATATTCTAGTTTTGTTTAATTTTTAAATTTATACCTGTTTCTGCTGCGTTGTGTGCCTGGTGATTTCCCAACAACTACCCCTAGCAGTTCTAAGGCAGTTCATGTCATTACTACATGAGAAACCAAGCACATAGGAAACCCTATTCAAGAAACCTTAGTGCAAACTCTAGAAAAACCTGAGCTTGAAGAGATATTTATAGAAATCAAAGGAGGAGAAAGTTTTAAAGCCATAATAGAGAAACACCCTAGGTATGCCCAATTCTTCTTTGGTTTCAACTACAAGAAGGAAAAGTAAGAAACTCTTGCTGTAAATGAGTTGGAAACTAAGGTGGAAGACCTGCCATTTCCAAGCTCTCATTTAATGACTAAGGAACAATTAGAGGAAAAGAAGGATAAAAAGATAGAAGACTTGATAGGAAAACTAAAAGTCAATGCCCCCTTATTAGAATTGGTTAGGAAAGTCCCTAGGTATACCAAGGTATTTAAAAACATTGTTGAGAAAAAGAAAACATCCTAAAATAAACTTCAACTGAGTCTTACCATTTCAGCCCTTCTAGAGCCTAAGTTACCTATTAAGCGCAAGGACCTTGCTTCGTTTACCATCGCTTGCATGATAGGGAAAGTCGTAGTTATTGGAGCATTGTTGGACCTAGGAGCATCAACCAATGTTATGCTCAAGTTAGTCTATGATTCCTTGAATATGGACGGACTTAAGGACAGAGGGTTGATTCTGCAATTAGCCGACAAGAGCAGTAGACGTCCCTTAGGAATAGTAGAGGATGTCCTAGTCAAAGTGAAAGATCTAATCTTTCTCGTTGACTTCTATGTCCTAGACACCTGATTAGCCCAAAAGTGAAAAAGTTATTTGGCCTTCTTTTGGTGTGTTTATAATAAAAATATATTAGAATTAGACCAATTAATATGCTAAGGGCAACACTAAGGAATGGTGGAATAAAGTGGATATACAAAGAGTTAATTAGCGTTTATTTATTGTACTTTATAAATAGGTGCTACTTAATGGTTTATTCAGTGTTTCAGATATCCGAACAAGGCCAAACCAAGAGGGAAATATCATAATGTTCGAGAAGATCACGTTGAGCACAAGATATTCTTGCGCTTCCATGTGGGCCGCCGGCCCAACTTAGGTAATTCCCGCAGCGCACGTATCTGTTAGGACTATGATGTCAGCAAGTAAGCTTCAACGCAATTTGATGTTGCGTCGTCACCTTGATCCAACGGCCCAAGTTGGAAATCTTGCAGCACAGATTAATCTGAAGCAGTAGAGTATGTTTTGCATGGCTACGATTCAAGATACGAAGATATCATCGAAATATCGCAGATATTTCGCTGCGCCTTCGTATTGGGCCGCCGGCGCAAGCAACAGCCGAGAGGCGATGTTCTTCCCTTAACTTTCAGACCAAGCACACTACTCAACACTATAAATAGAGGTTGTCATTCCATGCTCAAAAAACTCAATTCCAGCGCTCAACTCATTTAGTATAGTTTAGATTAGTTCTCTGCCTAGAGCATGAGTAACTAATTAGGTAGATACTTGAGGAATGCCTCAAGGATGTTACTTGAGTTCACTATGTTTCGTTGTAGAGTCAAGATGTTGATGTTGCATTTATGAAGTATGATCAACTCCTTCAAAGGTAATTGTTGAATTTGTTTATATATATATATATAAGCCGTAGATTACCACTTTGTTGAAGTAATGAGACCTTGACATTCCCGCAGTTTGTCTCTCTCGTGATTAATGAAGCTGATCTTTAGGGTTTGCTAAAGAGTGGTTTACATATCTTATATGCATAATTAGAATTGTTATTGATATATCTATGTTTGTTTTTGTTCTGATGTGGCAATAATATAGATTGTCCCGAAGAGCTTTTACAAATAGCTCATAATCTAGTTTTAGATGAGTTACCTATCCTAATTCCCTCCATTGTTTGATTGATTGTATTTATAGTTTACATACATTGTCTAACTTGGTTAAGTAAATGCATATTCATTATCTATTATCTATAATGAACGAACTATGATAGTCAATCTCTAGGGTTTTCTCTCAAGTATTATTTTGACTCTTTCATTATCTTATTAAATCGTGACAACCCTCAAAAATAGAAGTTACAACCTTCGTCACAATTCTCTTAGCCTCATCACATTGAGTTCCGCGAGAGATCCGACCTTGGGTTAGCCTATACTATATTTTAATAAATATAGTTATACTTGCAAGGCTCGAGTATAATTCAATTTGATCCATTTGACACGTTACGACGGGTGTCTGGTCAAGTTTTGGCGCCATTGCCGGGGAACTCTTTCTTGAGATCCTAAGAAATTGTAATTTGTTTTTGAGTCTTTTTCTTTTTAGAGTCTTTATTTTTCTTTTTTTTTTAGTCGAGTTTTGTTTTAACTTTTGAGTCTTTATTTTTGAGTCTATTTTGTTTTGATTTTTTTTTGAGTCTTATATTATTTGTTTAATTTGTTTAAGTCTATTTTTAATTTTAATTTTAGTTTATATTATTTTTTTATTTTTTTTAGTATATGCCTAGGAGACCTTGGGAGCTTTTAGTCCCCTAGATTTGGATTTAGATAAAACGCATAGATCCCTTAGAAAAAGTAGGAAAAATATAGATATGGAAAACTCAGGCAACAACCGTAGGTTAGATAATAAGAACGTGAAGAAGTTCACCAAAATCATGGTCTAAACAATGGACAACCTAGACCGAGAAGATCTATCCGAGAAGCATCCAGTCTAATGAACAATATGAGGTTTAGAGAAACGTGCTCCCTCAAATCCAAACGGATTTTGAGATCAAAGGACCACTTTTCAATGGATTACCTAAGTTTTATAGATTGGCCAGTGAAAATCCTTTTACTCAATTGAATAACTTGTATCTTCACTGCCGAACCATGAAACCACTAGCACCAAGCATAGAGGATGTGATGTTGAAAGTATTCCATCTCACACTCGAAGGCAAGGCGCTAGATTGGTACACTCATTTGGGAACTTATGAACGGACAGCTTATCTGTCCTAGGAAAATCTTAGAAGATCATTTCTCGATAAGTACTTTCTCGAAGCTAAATCATTTGCCGCTAAATAGCAAATCTCAGCTGTGGAACAACGAGATAACGAAACGTTACTCGAATACGTAACTAGATACCAGGACCTTTTAGTAAAGTGTCCTAATCACCAGTACATTGAGGAGCAGATAGTGGAATACTTTTGTAGTGGACTTCTAGACGACGAGGCTAATCACATAGATGCCGCGTCCAATGGTTCCATAACGAAGTTGGATATCGAGACCCCATGGGAACTAATCAAGCAAGTTGCTCTCAAGCGAGAAAACTGATGAAGACGTACCCGTGCTGTCAAGCGAATAGTAACCAATCAGTCAGACCCGATGATGGAGAAATTGACATCAGACATGGACAGTCTAGCCATAGCTGTCAAGGAGATGAATGCCAAGTTAGCCACTTCGCCAAGAAAGGTCGCTCTTGTGACCGCAACCTGCTCCGTGTCCGATTCATATCAACATGGAACTAGGGAATGTTCCCATCAACCCGAGGAAGTATCAACCATGTATCAACAAGGCCCGAGTCAATTTCCTAGAAGATTTGATATAGATTTAGGACTGGAAATTTTTTCCAAAACCAAAACTTTAATAACCCAGTTCTTCAAAGACAAAACTTATCTTCAACCGAAACTGACACTCAACTCCTCATTAGGAAGTATGAAGAATCCAAAGCTTGAACTTCGAAGAAATTCGATGATTTTGGACAAAGGATCGATCTTCTTTCTAAGGAGATGGAAATCGTGAAAAGGAAGCCTGATGATCTTGAACAAGTAGTAGTTCGAGCAACCGATGTTAGAGTAAATAACATAAGTGCCCCTAGTAGTTCTAAGGCAGTTCATGCCATTACTACTAGAAAAACTGAACCTATAGAAAACCCTGCCCAAGAGACCTTAGTGCAAACCCTAAAAGAGCCTGAGCCTGAAGAAATGTTCATAGAGATCAAAGAAGGAGAAAACTTTAAGGCCATAATAGAAAAGCACCCTAGGTATGCCCAATTCTTCTTTGGTTTCAACTACAAGAAGGAAAAGGCAGAAACTCCTGCTGTAAACGAGGTGGAAACTAAGGTAAAAGACCTGTCGTTTCCAAGCTCTCATGTAATGACGAAGGAACAACTAGAGGATAAAAACGATAAGGAAATAGAAGACGTATTAGGAAAACTAAAAGTCAATGCCCCCTTATTAGATTTGGTTAGGAAAGTCCCTAGGTATACCAAGGTATTTAAAAACTTAGTTGAGAAAAAGAAAACATCCCAAAAGAAACTTCAACTAAGCCCTACCATTTCAGCCCTTCTAAACCCTAAGATACCTATAAAACACAAGGAACCTGGTTCATTCACCATCCCTTGCATGATAGGAAAAGCCGTAGTCAATGGAGCATTGTTGGACTTAGGAGCAGCCATCAACGTTATGCCCAAGTCAGTATACGATTCTTTGAATATGGACGAACTTAAGGGCACAGGGTTGATCCTGCAATTAGCCGACAAAAGCAGCAGACGTCCCCTAGGAATAGTGGAAGATGTCTTAGTCAAGGTGAAAGGTCTAATCTTTCCCGCTGACTTCTATGTCCTAGACACCGGTAATAATAGAGCTGCCGATTACACCATAATCTTAGGCAGACTGTAACATCCCGGATAGGATTTTAATTTAAATATTTGTAAGAACTAAAATATTGTAAAATATGTGTATTTGTTAGAAAATGTTAATTAAACGCCTAAATGGGACTTTGGTGGAAGGAAATAAATTATAAAGAATAGGAGGACTAGATAAGTTATAATAAGAAAGAGGGTTAGTGTAAATAAATAAATAATTAGAATTATTAGAAGGAGGAAGGACTAAATTGCAGAGCCTAAAAGTTGTTGCAACTTAAGGTAAATGTAAGGGAGTGTAAGGGGGAAAAGGCATGGTAGTGTTATAAAACATTTAGGAATCGAATGATAAAACAAAATAATTTTTTGGAGTTCAAGTGTAATAATTAGAAAGATTGGGGGGAGGAAATATAATTTTCCCCAAAACTAGTAAAATGGCAAATATAAGGAGGTAGAAGAAGAAGAATCGGGGCAAGAAAAAAATGGGAAGAAAGAAAGAACAGAGTAGCGACGTGGTGGAGTAAATGGAGTAAAGGAGAAAGAATGGCGGATATCTCTACATCCAACGGTCCGTTTTGGGCGATCTAGCAGTCGATTCGAAGCTTAGGATGAGGTGAAGCTAACCCAGGTTCCAGTTTTCAAATCAAACGGTTGAATTAAGAGGAATTGGAGATCGAAAAGTGACGCCAAAGTTGGAAAAGTTCAGAAAATTGGCGGTTTGAGGGACTAAATTGTCTCTAGGTAGGGTTTCTTCTTTCTCTCCTCATTCAAAGCTCTATTTCATCCTATGTTTGCTTAGGGTTTCATGAATTGTGATGGTGGTTGATGTTTTGAAATATTGTGAGGGTTTCTTGAATTTAAGTTTTAAAATCCATAAAGTTTGTTGAGAATTTGTGAACTCATGAGAAAAGAGTATTAAATTATGTTTGTTCCTGATGTACATTGGTTTCGTTGTTATCCTGTTGAGAAGAAAATGTGGATTTGTAATTTTAGTGTATTGGAACAAATCGCAAATAAGTCCTTTACAGTTTTGGAGTTAATTTCAGAATGGTCCTTTTTGGAAGTTTATCTCCTTAAAGGATGGAGTTTTAGTGTGTAAAAATGATTTTAAATTGAATTATTTCATGAGATATGGAATTGTTTATTTAGAAGTAATGAAAATGGAATGTGATTTATTGGAAAGTTATGTGTTAAACAAGAAGAATTATGAAATGTGATGTATTGTGATTTTCATGACACCTTGAGAGTGGAGGCCCTCCCCATTTATTCGCGATGAGTACTCGGGTAATTGCTATGGTGGATTCCATAGTTGGCCTAAGTGTGGATTCCTTAGGTGACAGGCAGATTGGTATGTGCGCACACCGGGAGACGTTCCGGAAGCCTAGGTCTAGATGACCATTGTTGTATGATCCTGACATGTTGGGTTGCTGGTTATACCTTAAGGTGTCACGATTGTGTTGGGAAATCACCACGCACACAACGCAACAGAAACAGGTATAAATTTAAAAATTTAAACAAACAGAATACGCGCATAGTGATTTCTTCCCAATGATCCGCTATATGGATCTGTATCAGTGTAAGGACAAGAATTTTACACAAATCGATCGGCAGCTTTTGTGTCTACGATGCTGAGGAGTCCACTCCGAGTGTGCTCCCTCCGCCGGTGATCCACACGAACAGTTTGGCAGATGCCTAGGTGCTAGCCTCCTTCACTTCTCCAAGTGAACCAAGAACCTTATCTACGGTGTTCTTGAACTCAAGAACGATTCTTGAACTCCCAAGAACAGATGGCGCCTATGATCAAGAATCTTATTCTTGATCTCACACAACCTTGTCACAAACCCTAAAACTCCTTTTAGGTTTGCGCCACTTTCTCTCTCTAGGGAAACTAGGGTTGTGTTTTCTTCCTCTCTTCACCAAGACTCAAAACCGATTTTGCTCTTGTGAATTTGGGTGAGAAAAGTCGAAATTCCAAGTATCATGAGGCATAGGCTTAAGTCGACTTTAGCTCAATATATATATAGGGTTTGAGGTTTTGATAATTATAATTAGGGAATCCCTAAATATATGATTATCAAATTATTAAATTATGAGATTACAATAATATCATAATTTTAGGACTTGAATTCCTAATTATAATATTACCTTAATATTATAATTTGAATTCAAATGCAATCTTGGAGAATCAAATTGGAAGATCAAATCTTCCCAAAAGATACCCAAGCCATGCGCCTAGTCCTAGCCAATTTGTTGGAATTTAATAAATCAAAATAACAAACCTAACTCTTAGGTAGTTATAACTAATTTGTTATTTTCCAACAATATTGATTTAAGATATTACCATAATATCTT
>QANZ01023565.1:0-19326 GCA_003254925.1 Chamaecrista fasciculata
CTCTTCTGCCAATTGGGCCTCCTAATTATTGGGCCTATTATCAGTTCCAATGCAAAACGACTACTGTTCATCTCTTGCAATAGCTCGGGAGATTGCTTGGCTGGCGTGCAGCTGGAAATTAAAAGATGAATATATAACATGAAATATAATGATCACTTGAGAATTAAATAATTGTTGGAAGGGTTTTGGCCATTTTGTTTTTGAGGTCCCAATGAGTTAGTCTTTGCTTAGATCATTATACAGATAGGCAAAAATACTCGTGACTTAACCGAAATAAATATTGAAAAGAAAATAATTGTACAAAAAAAAAAACTGATTCAGAACACAGAGGATTACTTTTATATATATATTGAGTGTTTTCTAATGTAGGTGTGTAAAACAGCCTCTGTGGAACTTCCTGCATCACATTATATAGAGAATGCAAGAAACTTTTCTAAAAAATTATTCTAGATTGATATCCTATCACACATATTACACATATACATATAATTCATGGGTCCTTCTAATATATGCCCTAAGGGCACATGTTAAAGTTTATTTTGATTGGTCAAGTGAGTTTTCAAATATTAAAAATTATTTTTTAAATGAATTTTCATAGATTTAAAGATATGAGATACTCTATTAACCAACTAGAATAAACCTTAAAATGTGTCTAAGGGCACATGTTAGATAAATCCATAATTTATTAGCCACAAATCCTATTTGATCAGTTTCTATGACTTGCACAATCTTTATAGGTACAATAATGAGTAAACTACCAAATTGGTCCCTGGATTATTGGCTCGCTGACAGATTGGTCCCCGAATTTAGGAAATTGACAAATAGGTCCCCGAATTTTTCTAACGAGTCAAATAGGTCCCCGAATTTTTCTAACGTTAGTCAACTAGGTCCCCGAATAACATGCACAGAAGGACCTATTTGACAAATGTTAGAAAAATTCGGGGACCTATTTGTCAATTTCCTAATTTCGAGGACCAATCTGTCAGCGAGTCAATAATTCAGGGACCAATTTAGTAGTTTACTCGTACAATAATTATTGCGAGGAAGAGGGATATAATAATATAATAATATATGGTGAATTTTATAATAGAAAAATCCCACACAAAAAGGCAATCTTTGGAGCTTTGTGTCATTACTTAATAACTGTAGTTAGCCAGAGAGGGGTCTGGAAATAAAGGCAAAGTAGTTGGGGGTCACTCTAGAATGGGGATTATAAAGTATTTTCTCCCGTTCAGATTGAGTTTTTGGAATTTTTATGTTTCAAAATATTTTATATTTTATAAAATTAATAAAATATTAATGATTTTTTTATAATTTTGTCTAAAAAAATATTTTATTAATAAAATTAATAAAATATTTTTATCTTGTATTTTTTTTAGTTTAAGGTGAATTAATCATTTAGTGTTGTAGGCACCACCAAAATGTAGTAGATATCGTAAATCGGAGTTGTTATTGTACACAATTAATTAATTCTGTTAGTGAAACTAGAAAAATTAGAGTTTTTTTTTCTATACACATGTATGAATCAAGCAGCAAATAGAAATCAACATATAATGAAAAGATTAGAAGCTGAGATGTGAATGATATTGTATTAATCCCTCAAGGAAGAACAAGAGAAAATACAATGTGTTGCCCTATTCAAGTCAGGGTGAAACTCCTAGACCAAAATGGTCAGGGTGAAACTCCTAGACCAAAATGATCCGTAAAATATCTATGTTCCCTAATCTGAATAGTAGTCTACTATTTATAGAGTATTGTGACTATAACAAATTCTAACAAACTCTTGCTGCTATCTCATGCTCATGTGCCACCTCATATTGCTAAAACATGCTTCCAGTATTGGGCCATTTCTGTGTGGGCCTTGGTCCATATCACATGCACAAGGTTTTTCTGTTATTGTACACAAAACTATTAATGATACATAAATTAGAGGTATCTATACACATGCATACACAAACATATATATATATACTAGAGGCTTTGCGTGCCCTAACGGGCACGCAAATATGTATGTAAAATAAATAAGGGACTAAATTGTTAACTTAATAAAGAAAGAGAGACCAAATAGTAAATTTTCTCTTATTTTTAATTTCATGGACTATAGTTTTAAACATGGACAACCAGAAAGGGGTGGAGCCATATAATATAAGATATATACTAGAGGCTTTCTGTGCCCTAACGGGCACGGAAATATGTATGTAACGTTTGATTTGGCATTTGTAGTTATTCAGTGATTAAATAGTATATTTTTATTATTCAATGACTAAATTGTTAGAAGTGTGAAAATTAAAAGACCAAATAATAAGGGTCTGATTGGTTGCCCTGTTTCCTGTTTCCATTTTCACTGAAAACAGAAAATATGACTGAAAACGTGTTTTGTGCAGTTTTTTTGGAAATGTTTTCTGGAAACATTTTCTGAAACAGACTGAAAACAGGAAACGTCAAAAAGACGTTTCCAGTATTTCCAAAAACAAACTTATGATATTTTGCAACATTACACAAAAGTAAACTATTTAATCATGTTAATATCATCATTTAGCTATAATCAAACTTAAAAACATATAAAAATTAGTGTTATTCAAGTTAACATAATTTAAATATGAATGAAAACGATTTTTTAACTTTATAAAACAAACATATTTCTTAAATATTGAAAATTTTGAAATGAAAATAGAATTCCAGAAATGGAAACAGAAAATGAAAACANAATGAAAAATAAAATAATTTTTTATTTAATTAAAATTATATTTTGATCTCTTAAATAATATTAATTTTACAATTTGGTTCATTTATCAATTTTTATTCTCAATTTACTCCGTCGAAATTTGTGAATGACTAAATTGAGGAAAAAAAATCAAGAGGGACCAAATTGGAAAAATTGAATATAAAAGAAAAAAAAAATATGGGACTAAATTCAAAATAAAAATTTATTTCAGTGTAGGACCAAGTTAAAATTATACTTTGTAGAAATTAAACTTTCGTCATTCGTTTTGTTCCAATTAGTGTTGTCATAACCGAACCGGACAAAGACTCGGACAAGTGTTCGGTTCACGGTCGGATCGGTTGAATCAGTCAGACCGGATGTTTGGACCGAATGACGTAATAAATAATTATTTTTAATATATTAAATATAAACCCTCTATATATTTTTTTTTGGGTCTAAGAGATGCATTAAATCTATTAATTTATTAGATAAGTAAAACAATTGGTAAAAAAAGCTAACAGAGCCTCACAGTTGGGATGGTAAAGGCGCTGGGAGTGTGAAGAAAGGGCATGAGTTTGATCCTTACAAGGCTCAAAACGATTTTTTGTAAAAAAAATTCAGAACCGCCGGTCTGGTCCAGCGGTTGGTTCCGGTTTTCCGGTTCTTGGCCGGTTATTTCCAGTCCAACCATCATTCTGGTTCAAATGGTTGAACCAACTCGCTTGTGTCTTCGGGTAGCGGTCCGATCGGCCGGTCCGGTTCGGTTTTCACATCACTGGTTCCAATCACATGCTGGAATTATTTTGCAAAGTGAAATAATATAACCTATAATTATTCAATTTATATATTGATTGTAATTTCAAATTAATTCCAAAATAGAATGGATTAAAATAAATGTGAAAATTAATTTGAGGTAAATTATATTTTAATTATTTCACAAAATAATTTAAAGCATACAAAGATTAGTCAAATAATAATTTTGGTATCATCAAAATAAATTTTAGATTGAATCTTTTAGGACTAACATTCTCTCCCTTTTTTATGATGACAATATTAATTTACAAAATTGATTAATAGTATAAAGAGAAAGTTAGAGAATAGAGATCTTCTCTTAATTATGAGACTCTCCTCTAATCACTTGATTGATTCAAATCAAATTGTAAGTCTCCCATAGGAAAAAGAGCTAATCACTATGTCAAAAAGTATAGTTAAAACAATAACGTGACTTTATTTTCTTAACTTACAGTAAAATAGAAGTTCAAATGATATAATTCGACCATAACTTGATCTTAAACTTGAACCTTTATCATAAAACAATTGATGACACATTTTGACTCAATAAATAATAGTCTACAAGGCTTCTTTTAGTTAATTCATGAGTCATTTTGTTCACGATGAACATGAGTAATCTCATAAGATACTGAGAATAGTAGACCTACAAGTGAATTCATGCAAAATAGAAAAAAGAAACTAAAAGTGAAGATGAGAGGAAAAAGATGTAATTTTCATTACAATTATATCATCATCAATCAGCATATTACCTAATAAAGAGCAATTAGTCTCTAATCAAATATGATTAGCAACAAAAGATTTTACAAGTTTAAAATCTAAAACAGCACCTCAAACTTCAGCAAGGAAACTATTTCCTTAACCTTGAAGTTTGAAATTAAGTTGAGAAATAAATTACTTATTATATGATCTAAATTTATTATGTTTTTTTATTAATATTTAACATATCAATTTTGATTGATTGTGTATATCTAAATGACTAAGTTATATAATCTAAAATCATTTCGATTTCTTTTATTGAAATTTAGCATATCAATTTTGATTGATTCTGTATATCTCAACTAATTGTATAAAACTATTTTTTTTGAACCGGGTATAAAACTAAATTCAAACAGTCAAATTGTCAATATTATCTCTTTATTTTCGCAATAAAATATTATATGATTATAATCGTAATTATTCTCCTCTCAATTTTTTTTTTGGCCTGAATTCGAATTCTTCTCTCTGTTCTGTGTACTTTTCTTAAAAGTTACATGGTATATATATCGTTAGTTACTCCTTTAGTACAATCCCTCTCCTTCTATATCATGAGGGCATAACCATTAGCTAGGATACTTTTTTTTTTTCAATTTCTTCAACTTTTGTAACCTTAGTTTTATTTCGGCCAAAAAAAAAAGTAACCTTAGTTTTATTGCCATTTTTTACATACCAAATCCTTGATCTCATGGATGGTGACGGGTGGGAATTTCTATCTGATGATGGTTTCATCGATTTGAATGAGGATCACGAGAAGAGAATTGTCTTAGGGAAACGAGATTCGGATTTCAAAAATTTTGTGGATTCCGATTACATCTTATGCCCTCCTCCGATCGCAAAGAACAACGATCAGGTTATTCCTGTTTCGACTCAATTCGATTCAGTAGATTTTGATTTTTTTAAAGAAATTAGTAAAAACTCTAGTGAAGTTAAAGCTGAGCAAGGCACAGATTCACCGGTTATTCCTGTTTCGACTCAATTCGATTCATTAGATTATGATTTTTTTAAAGAAATCAGTAAAAAGTCTAGTGAAGTTAAAGCTGAGCAAGGCACGGATTCACCGGTTTCTTTCATGAAGAAGAAAGAAATTGAAGAATTCGTCGACATGAAAATGGACTTGCCGATTGATACTGGCGCGTTAAAATTTGAGGAGAAAGAAGAAGACGCCATGGAAATTGTTGTTTCTCCCAAACTGAAAGCTGAGAAAAGAGAAGAAACCGCCATGGAAATTGCTCCCTTATCGAAACTGAAAACTGAGAAAGAAATGCGTATTAGCCCTAACTTGAAGGACGACGACAATGGTGGATTTAGCATCTGGAAGTGGAGCTTCACTGGGATCGGAGCTATCTGCACATTTGGTGTTGCCGCTGCTACAATCTGTATTCTCTGTTTCGGAAGCCAGAAGATTCGCTTCCAGATCTATTCCGATCACAAGGGTTCGCAAATTTCTCAGTTTCTCACAATTAATTTTTTAATTAGGGTTTTATATTTTCTGGAATCTTCAGTAATTGTTAATTGATGATGTTTTAGGTCTCGTAGTTTCAAATTCTAATGATCACTGAATGAATGCAATTTCTTTTTTCACTGTAATGGCAGATCATACAGCAAGTGGTAGTGGAGCATGCATCCAAATTGATCACTGAATGAAGCAATTCCTGCGTTAAGAGGCCTTCCTATGAACAGAGTTAATTTCTACCATTGATTTGATGGATCCATCTATTATATTAAGAGACTTTTGTGAGTTTATTAATTACTTTTTGTTTTTTTTTTTTTTTACTTTTTTATTAGGAACCCAAACTCTTTAACTGTTTAGATTTTGTGCTAATTGCAGTTTTCAATAGAAAAAGCTTTCTAAAGGAGTGTTGAGCTTCAAGGTTATCTTTTTTTTCTTTTTCTATCTATAGTGTTGAAATTTGAAATGTAAGTCGTGCTTATCCAAGCAGAATTATAATTGTACATTGACAATGTTGATATCTGTTTCCTGAATAGTAGTCTTTTTTTTTTTTTAGAGATCTTTATTAACGGTTAAGATATTTATTTTTTTATGATATTTTTTGAGGTGTTTTATGGAATCAGCTTTTAAATTTTCTGATTTTTAATTATTTAACTATATTAAGATTTAATTTTATTTTAAATTTGATTTAAAATATTTTTTAATAATTATCTATACGTTTTGAAATATAATCAAATATTTTAGAATTTTAGAACTTGCTTGATTCTATTTTTTTTGTTTTCAAAAAATACTTTTAAATTTAATTTTATAAATACGTTTTTCCTTCTGTTCCAGTAAGTTCCACTAATGTCTCAGAAAGTAGTTTCTTCCGTCACACTTCTGCTTGCAAACTATCCAAACAAACTGAGATTTATTGACTAATGGACCCACTAATTGAGATTGATTTCCAGTGCCTTAAAGGACGACAATATCATTGTTTATATATATCAAATTGGGACCTGGTAATTTCCTGGAGTCGCAAAATATAAACAAATAAAGAAATTTAAAAGCTGATGTGATGGCCATTAATGGAGTTATGTGTGTGTCTAGAATGCCACATGCTTGGAAGCAAACGCCACAACTGTTTTTGCCTTATGGAATTCCAATAATTCAAGATTCATAAGATTGGTTCTATAAGAAGCAATGGTTGGATTGGTTTTAGATTCTCCTTTGTTTTTTTCTGTCCTAATTCTTCTCCTTTATGATGGACCATGTTTTGTATTTTAAGAATCAAAAAATAATTAAGAGAAAATTAATCATGTGATTCTTATACTTTATTCAAAATTTTGATTTTGTTCTTGCTTTTTTATTCTTTCTAAAATCAGTACCCAATACTTTATAAATGTTTAGTATTTAGTCTTTAATACTTGAATTTATCATATAAATATTTATTTTTTGCATAACTCAACTTAACTCAAATTTATGTTGTTCCATTTTAAATACTTTTTTATTGTAGTAATTTGCATATGTATCTAAAGAAGAAAGTTTAGGTTGTTCAAATAAACTATTTTGCATTCAAGAAATAAGAATCTCGAGTCATTTACATAGACTATTTTAAATTAAATATGTGAAAATGTAATAAAAAAAATCAATACTATCAGAACAAAGTTAGTAATTAGTATTATTGTCGTCATAAATCTCTATAAATCCCCTAGTTCAACCCATCAGCCCATATCACTTTTTTTTTTTTTGTCAAAATATCTACTAATCTACTAATCTACTATCTACTAATCTACTAATCTACTAATCTATACAAAACAATGTTTTACTTTTGCCAGGTGTCACTTAACTAGGCATTTTCTTTTTTCTTCTCTCATCCTCCGCTTGACACGTGGCGCTTCTTTATTAAAAAAAAAAAAAATTTCCCCAACTTTGATCCTCAAAATTTTGACACCTGTCCCCAACTTTCATCCTCAAAATAAATGGCGCCATTTCAGTCCCACATACTCACACTTTTTTTCAATCCCACATACTCAGACTTTTTTCAATTGGCATTTCAAATTTCAAATTTTAAACCCAAATCTTCCACCATACACTTCAACCCTAATGAAAACCATCTCACTCTTCATTTTTTCTCTTCCTCCGCTGCACTCCTCTTCTTCATCATCATCGACCTCGGTTTCTTCCTTCCAATTCATCTCTTCTTCTTCGGCGACGGCATGTTCTTCTTCTTCTTCTTCTTCTTCTTCTTCTTCTTCTTCTTCTTCTTCTTCTTCTTCTTCTTCTTCTTCTTCTTCAATCGTTCGATTTTTCTGCAAAAAAGATGAGTTTTTCGTTTCTATTTTATCTGTGAGGAAAAGAGACGACAGAGTGTGGTTGTTTCGGCCAAATATTAGGCGGAGAGAGGCGAAACCGAGAGTGAAAACTGTGAGAAATTGCCGGCGAAATCGAAGGGTGAGGGTCCGATTTTGTGAGCGATTTTGGTGTTTTTATAGTTTTTGTATATAATTGTTAATTCAATCTGCTGTAAATGGGTGATTTTGCATTCCTTTCAAGTCTATTTATTTATGGTTTAATGTTAAGCAACTTGGAATTGCTTTATTGTGGGTTTCGGTTTGCCTTCACTATACTTTGAGTTCTGAGTCTTTGTTTTTTTGCTGTTAGGTTCTGGGGGCAGCGATTTTGAGCTGAAACGCAGAGAGCAAAAAAAGAACTGCGATCAGTTGCTTCTACAGTGCCAAGGTCAAGGTTTGCTTTATTGAATCTATCTTGCTTTGTGATTATACATTTCTATGATAATTTTTTAGAGATAAGGACTTAAATGAAGAATATATAATGATTCCAAGACTAAACCATAAGTTAAATGTATACTGAACCGTGATTCTGGGACATTTGGGACCTTTCTGTAATTTTTCGCTAACTTAAATTGGTATTCCTGTTGCTTTGGTTGAAACCAGTGTGAGATTGAAGAGGTCTGTAGCTTAAGGACTAAATTGATTATAACTGTATCTTTTTAGGTTGTCTTCATATTGGTCTGTGAAGTGTCATTGCTCATGTGGCAAAATTTCTTAAACTGTTGTGTGTGACTTTCTTAATCTGATTTGTCTCTTTGTTGTCAGCTGGTCTTTAATTGCCATTTTCCCTTCTAAAATGAAAGTTCATATATTTAGTTTGGACTAATCAGCAGTAATGCACATTCAGGTTCAAGTTGGAATCATTCTTGGCCTTTCATTAGGTAAATGGAAATATTGGTTCTTAGGTAATTGGTAACTGGAAATTGTTAAGTTCTTAGTACCATTTGTGGAGTACAGAATTGTTCAATTAGTCCATCTTAATTCTTTTCTTCTTAATCTTACTTCAGTAAGAGAACTGTTCCATGTTATACAAGATGCATATTAGACACAAATCAAATTTAACACTACATATTTTGTTAGGTTAGTGTCTTTATTACTGTGTCATGTCTCATACCTATTCTTAGATTGTAAGACAACTTTATTCTCTTGGAAGGAAATGAAGAAGTCAAGAGTCACGCGTTTTTAGGAGGTGCAATTGATCTTTAGTTTAGTTGTGCAAGTTGTTTCATAATCACATGGCACCAAAACTGATAGTTTTCTACTTCAGACTTTTAACATTCCTTCCTTAATTGTCATGTATCATTTTCATGAAAGCAGTAACATCAAGGGGGACTACAAAAGATATATGTTAGTTATGATTGAAGCTATCGTTGCCCAATGGATATTAGACTCAACGATGCTCTTCAGTTGTTACAAATTGATCCCTCCCTTAAGGTAGCTACTTCAATATTTCTTTCAATTTGAACTTTCCACTACATTCTTCTTCTGCTTTTCAAACAAGGGTAACGATTTTTTTTAAGTTATTTTTGAACTGATATAAGATGATTAACTGAGCTTCGATTTCTCACTAATTTCTATTATATTCTTTATTGCTACAGAACCTTTTTTGTGCAAAAAATTTGGTCAATGACAAGAGTATTCAAACAACATACATACAGGTGATCAGATCTGCCCAGCATTTCATTTACATTGAGAATCAATATTTCATCGGGTCATCTTTTGCATGGCCATCTTACAAAGAGTATAAACTAATATATATATATATATACACACACACAGAGTACTAACTACATATAAACTACATATATACAAATCTCAGTGAATACAAAATATAAACTAATATATAGATACTCTATTTGCTATTATTACTTTTATTGTATATGTTCACATCATCTACAGATAGACACACTTCAAGAGGATGGATGGGTTAAATTCATGGATGGTACTTGCATTATTGTCGACACCATTGTGTACTGCACTGGGTAAGCTGCCAAATAATTCAAGTTACCACTTCCATTCCAACTAATTAGTAACTATAATTTTTTCTTTTGGTCTTTAAATTTGTTGTAAAATTATTATTTGGTTCTTAAATATTGGGAATGTATTTTTTGGTGCCTGATCATCTTACTAACCTCATTATTCTGATTCTGATACATGTTTTACCTTATTGAAAATATACTTATAAAAAAATATTTTTGCTGTGGGAAGAATATTTAATATAACCACACACATATAATACATCTACACTAAAGCGTTCACTTTGTCACTTATTAAAGTGTTGTTGCAGGGGCCATTAGCTTGGGCTTTGATTGTTTGGCGCTGCAGTTTGGTTTTTAGCTCTTTTGATAAAATCGTCAGTATTCCTATCCATCTTTTACCTGGTGAGTTAGACCCCCAGTTTTCAGCATTTCTCCCGTTTAGTACACAAACCAATAAAATTTGCGATAACCTGGTGAGTTAGACCCGCAGTTGGCTTAGAGCTCTATCAAAAGAATATCCAACTCTGGCTTTCCATGCAAGTATCAACAAGTCCTTTGGAAAGGTATTTCTGATATCCTTGATTTTCTTTATTTAGTTTGGTTCAGGTTAATTGATCTGCCAATTATGGTTTATTATGTATCTTAATATATGAAAAATAAGGTAAGATTAATTCACAGACTTTAAAATGAAGCAAACCACTTCTCTGAACTTTAGATTGAGTTAAAAAAAATGTTAAATGAATCTCAATTGAAGTTTAAACTAATAGCAAGAGGCTTTCTTACTTCAACACTCTTCATGGAAATAGGTTTTAGTTCAATTTTTCAGTGCAGTTCAGGGAGGTGTTCTGTTTTATATAAACTTTCATTAGTTAATGTTGTAATAAGGAAGTCAAAACAGTTTAGACTTGAATTTTCTTTTCCCTACCCTCTCTATATATTTCTTTTAATTTAAACATACTTTGGAGCTAAATTGAATTTGCATTAATGCAATTTGAAACAAATACTAAGAAGTTAGCCACTTCTAACACCTCTTGCAGAAACAACCCTGCATTAGAATCTATGCATTTTTGTCACTATAGTTACAATTTCTAATGACTTTAGTTCGTTGAATATTCAAAAATGATGAATTTTACTGCAATAATGTTACTCTAATATTTCCCCTACACAATGCAGTATGGTTAAGCAAGGAGACAAGATAAAGAAGCAGCAAATGGCAGCTCCCCGTTCATGATCAGAATCTGTAAATTGCTTATATAATTATATGTTAATCCCAATTATAGTATCCTCAAATTTAATGTATAATTGTTATTTCTCGAACTTAAAAGTTATATAGAGGAACTCTTTCTGCACTAAACAATCTAATTGATGGTATTGATTGCCATTTTTTTTCATTTACAAAATTAAATTTCAAGTTTTAAACACATTTCTATTAGAATATCTGATATACTGATGTGGCATTTTGCCTATGGGAGCTTGCTATATGTATTTTTGTTGAGAAAAGTTCTCAAGTTATTTGTGTGTACATGTTGCTGCAGATTTGTCCGACTTCTCTGGCAACTTTCTTTGCATGCTTTGCAAGATGTTCATAGGAGAACATTTGCAGCTGATGTAAGTTCATGGGAACAAACTTGATGCTGCAAAGATGGTATAAATATACTACAACATTCAAGATGAAGATGCCAAGAACAAAGTCTGTCTATGTAATTCTATCCTCAGTTTTCTAATCAGGAAAGGCAAGTTTGAGATCAGCATCAAACTATTTCAGGAGTTGAAATGAAGAGGGTAATTTTCTCAGCATTTTCTTTTTCCTCTTACATGATGTGCTGGGATGTGAGAAAGTATGACAATTACAATGCTTTTTTCAGGATGTAAGAAGAAATAAACAACCATCTAAGGTATGAAAGGTTCTTGACATTCTGGCTTATTTCATTAACTCAAGATGGTTCCAGTAAAAGTTTTTCAGTTGGTTGAACCTGGACTTGATCTAGATCTAGATCTGCAAGATGGAAAAGCTAATGGTGATGGTAAGTTTTTGAATAATTTTATCAATTGTCTACGCACATATTTTTTGAAACAACTCACCTGTTTGCACTATTATTATGGATTATTTTAGATTATGGAGCTTGATATGTCAAGGAAGAAAGCAGATATTGAAGGGTATACTATAAGGGCTAACTGCCTCAGGTAATTATTTTTGTACTTTTGCTTCATTAGGTATAGAGGATAGAAAGTGATATAGGATAGAAAGTGGACTGATTTGGTAGGCTCTTTCTTTTACAATGGTTATTGGTCCTGATTTAGTTAGAATGTGGAAAATAAGCTGTTGAATTATGCCAAAGAATGTGAAAATGATTCAATTGCTTAATGCAGAGCATAATTGAGAAGGAGAACAACTTCAAGCAACCCGGAGAGAGATACAATTATATTGCAATAATTGAACCATCTTGGAGGCAGCAAAACCCTCTGCTATACTAATCTTCTGTATGGATTAACAATACTGTTTAACAATTTTTTTTTGTATGTAATGCTATTAATATTATATGTAAAAAGTATTTTAATATCTATTATATATCAATATATGTGTGATAATATGTACCAAAATGAGAAAACCCGTGCGAACGCACGGGTCTCATACTAGTTACATATATAATCCTAGCATGATTAGAACAAATTAAGATTCCCACGTGGCGTGTTCTCATTGGTACTATATCTTCTCAGAAGATTCATGCCCTATAATGGGAATACAAACCTATATATTAAAATACCTTTACCTTGTTCAACATTGTCTGTGCCTTATAATTAATTTTCTACCTCTATCTCTTCCTCTTTGATTGCAGTAAATGGTTTTCAATATATTTATACATATTACAATAATTCATATTATAATTGAAATAATGCATAATTTATGAAAGATATTTATGTTTACAATGGTTTCTAAAACGAAAGTAATTAACACACAACTATATCTATATCTATATCTATATCTATATTTTATATTATATGACTCCACCCCTTTCTGGTCGTCCATTTTTAAAACTATAGCCTATGAAATTAAAAATAAGAAAAAATTTACTATTTGGTCTCTCTTTCTTTACTAAGTTAACAATTTAGTCCCTTATTTATTTTACATACATATTTGCGTGCCCGTTAGGGTACGCAAAGTCCCTAGTTATATTATATGGCTCCACCCTTTTATGGTTGGTCAAAATTACTGAATTAAAAAAATAAAAAAGAAAAAGAAATCACCCACTTTCCAATAGCCCACGTTCTCTCACCCCAAACAAGTTTATTTTGATTTTCATTAATATTTTAAACTCCACAAAAAAGGATAAATTACACTTTGGTACTTTATGGTTTAGTNTATTATTATTATTAGTAGTAGTAGGTGTCTTGGGTGAATATTAATTTTTTTTCTCTTATAAAATGTTTACATTATATTGATACAAATTAACTTCATTTTCATTTTTCCTAGTTCTCATTATAGTGTACCCAATCTATCATATTTTTACCTCGTGACTAAGACAGAAACTAATAAAAGGAAACAATGGTGCATTTGGATTGACTTTTAACAAAAGTACTTATTTTTTCAACTTTTAAAAATAGAGCTTTTATTTAAAAAATAAGCTAATTTTGTTTGAATGTGACAATTAAGAAGTACTTGTTACAATCCAAAGCATTTGGATGTAAAATCATGAAAGTACTTTTAATATGTCCAATTTACCCCAAATAAAAACTGATAAACTAGAAAATGGACACACTTACCTAGTTCAACAAGTGAGGGCTGCAAGAGCAATTGGATCGTCCAAGTATCTGCAAGAACTTCACAGGGGGGCCCTGCGAAGAATACTCCGACGCTCAAGTTGGTGTGTGAGAGATATGAGAATAAGAGAATTCTGGAAAGTAAGAAGTAACTAACCTTAGTCTACTGGGTTGAGCTCTATTTATAGAGCAGGGGGAGAGTGGTGGCCAGCGCGCGGGGCGCACCACGTAGTCAGGCACGATCTCCACCAACGAGGGTGGTGGAGACCGAGAATTGCGGAGCAAGACAATCGTGGGTGGTTGCTTGCTGCGTTTGTTGGGCGGGCGCCAGGAGACAGGAAAACGTGGGTATGAAAGAGTCAAGAGCCCACGATCTCCAGTAGCGTGGATTGCGGAGCGAGGCAGTCGTGGATGACTGCGTGTAAGTATGAATGCGTGCGCCATGACCCTGGATGGATCACGGCCACCTCTAACCGTGCAGAGGGCACCTGATGGGCACGAGTGTGCCTCGCCAGGTTTGGAGGGGAGAAGGGGCCCGGTTCGAGGGCTATTTTAGCGTACGCCCAAATAGTGATGTATCACAAGTCCCTCCTTAAAGAAGTCTACGAGTGCGTTCGTCGTATGAACAAGTCAAGGCGTGCGGGGTGACATGCTTGAAGCGCGCGATGGAGCCAATGCTAGGTCCTGCATTAATATCTGGCGTACGCCCAAAATATACAAGAGTACTTGTTCCCTCGCGCGAAGGAAAAAGTGTAAAGGCGGTCGTACCATGGAATACCAGAAGGCAATTACTTGCGTCGCGGCGGGCGACCATGTGGTAGGTAGGGCTGTCGTGTCACAGACACATGTCACAACCCGGTGGGCGAAAAATTTGAAAAAGCAGAAAACGCCTCGGTTGCCGCGCAAGTGAGGGTATTTAAGGCCAAAATGAAACGTCTCCCACACTTTGCGTCGAGCGTTACTCTGCAATTTGGAGAAAAAGGAGAGAGAAAGTGCCGAAACCGACGAACAACCATTGCCGTAAACACGTAATCGTCGACAGGGGTTAAAAGTCGTTGATCGTGTGTGCAACGGACAAGGGAATCCGCCTCCGGTAAGTGTTCTGTAATCTTGACATTTTCTGTATTAGAAGGTTGGGTATGGGTTAGGGTTTTGAGGGTGACTAACACAGGCTTTCTTGTTCACCATTGGTTGTACGATGATCGTCGTCTGATGTCGGGGTTTTCTAATATGGGTTTGCCTATGAATGATTGTATTTCAAGGTTGAGGGTTGGGGTGTGTGAAAAATGGGATTTTGAGTTCGGATTTCTTGGTTGTGAGTCGCGAGTTGCGAGTTCGCAGTGAGGGGGTGCGAAGTTTTCTGACTGCGTTGGTGTGTGTACTAGGTATTTGGGTTTGCATGTTTGGGTTGTCTGGGCTAGTGTTTGCCAAGTTCATGAGTGTTCATGAAGATTCTGGGTTTTCTGGGCTGGAACTCAAAGAGTTCTGGGTAGTGTGAGGCTGGGCGCCTCAGCTGGGTGAAAGGTCGTACCGGGCGATCGGGTTGTATGGGGATGTATTTGGGTGTGGCGAGCCGTGGGTGGCCATGTAATGACACTTGCGTTTTGTTTGTAGGTTGTGAAGCGAGCGACAGTTGAGTATTAGGGCGAGCGCCACAAAATATCTCGACGTTCAAATTCCCACAACATGCGTACCATGGCTACAGGTACCTTCTAATCCCTTCTGCCTTGAATTTTTCTTGCGAGCGTTAGAGACCATGGTGGTCCTTAGGGAGTTAGAAGAGGGTGAAGAACTGAGTAGCGCTACTAGTTTGACCACACAGGGGAGCGACCCAGTTGATATAGAGGTGGCACGCTAACCGAGCTATTAGCTAGGCGGGCGCGCATTGTAGAGGGCGTGCAAGCGCGGGGTGAAGGGGCAGCAAGTGCATACAAGGGTTGCTGGGACTTAATTGTATATAAGCCTATAATTATGTTGGGGACGACCAAGGAGGAATTATCGCTGGGGATGTCGGACGGTCCGAGGGAAGGAACGGCCGGAGTGTCGGTCGAGCGGACGGGTGACCTGTGTGGGTCAGCGGCCGAGGGGGAGAGATTGATTCTTGCTCGAGAGCCAGTGATGTGGGACGCGTGCGAGGGGTGGGGAAACCCCGAAGTGACGGCGACCGAGGGACCGCCGGCGGAGCCCTCGCAATTTAACAACGATGAAGAGCTGGAGGCACCTCACACTCAGTGTTGTTATAACCGAACCGGACAAAGACTCGGACAAGTGTTCGGTTCACGGTCGGATCGGTTGAATCGGTCGGACCGGATGTTTGGACCGGATGATGTAATAAATAATTATTTTTAATATATTAAATATAAATCCTCTATATTTTTTTTTGGGTCTAAGAGATGCATTAAATCTATTAATTTATTAGATAAGTAAAACAATTGGTAAGAAAAAAACTAACAGAGCCTCATAGTTGGGATGGTAAAGGCGCTGGGAGTGTGAAGAAAGGGCATAGGTTCGATCCTTACAAGGCTCAAAATGATTTTTTGTAAAAAAAATTGAGAACCGCCGGTCCGGTCCAGCGGTTGGTTCCGGTTTTCCGGTTCTTGGCCGGTTATTTCCGGTCCAACCATCATTCCGGTTCAAATGGTTGAACCAACTCGCTTGTGTCTTCGGGTAGCGGTCCAACCGGTCCGGTTCGGTTTTCACATCACTGCTCACACTGTCTCATAATTATAATATTGTTTAAATGATAAAATAATTTAAATTTACATTATCTGTTAAAAAATAGTATATAAAAGAAATACATCACACAAGAAATAGAGAAAGCTTATTTAGATGTAAAGTTGTATTCTTTCTTCATGAGTATTTGTGTAATTATTTTCTCGGCCAAATAAAAATTGAGTAGTCGTTATCTTTAAAATTGAAAATAGAAATAAAGAAAGAAATTATGTGCCCAAGTAGCAATTAGTAATAATAAAAAATTGCAAAAAGTCACCAAAAGAACACATATGTTCCATAGGGCTATATTACATGAAACATGTAAGGCTTTGAAACTTTGGTATATATTCCATGAAGCTTGAAGAATAATAGGCATCATGAAGGACGTATTCTACGGAAAGAAAAAACTGAAAAGGGTGAGAGAGAGGACGATGTAGAATTTATCAATAAAGGAAATGATAAATCTAGAATTATCAAACTCATTAAGGGTTATTTTTGTCCAATTATATTGAGTTTTTCGCCTTCCGCATTTCCGTATTGCATCTACCGCTACTGCTTTTTCTTGAAGCCACAAAATTGGGCTTAGGAAAAAAGATCTATTTTAGCTTTATTTTTAACTTCAGCTTTTTTTCATTAAGCCCAACCAAATACATCTAAAATATGTTGGCCAAAAAAAAAATACATCTAAAATATATAAAAAGCACTTAATTTTAAAATAAAAGTGTTTTTACATAAATAAAAGCCAATCCGAACGCACCCAATATATGATTATTAAAGACTTGAACCGTTAAACTAGTGTTGTCAGAACCGGACGGTCCGACCGCCAACCGAATGTGAAAGCGAGTGGGTTCGACCAAAAAATCCAAACTGTCGGTTGGACCGGTTTTAACCGACGAACCGGGGGTCGAACCGCTGGACCGAACCGGCGGTCCAACTATTTTTTTTTATTTTATTTTTTTTAAAATCTCAAAAAAAANCTCTTAAACCACAAACAAAAAATATATAGTATTTATATTTAATATATTAAAAATAATTATTTATTGAATCATTCGGTCTGACCGATGGTTCAACCGATTAAACCAATCAAACCATAAACCGAATGCTTGTCCGAGTCTCTATCCAGTTCGGTTTTAACAACACTGCGATAAACCTCTTCTACCCCTTTTTCTCTAATGTTTTCCCTAAATTAAAGGCACATTTAGGACCAATTTGAACATTTTGAAACATAATGGACCAAAATGAACATTAGGGCATATATTTAGGATCAAAATGACTCTTTGACATTTTTAAATATTTTGGTTGAATTTATATAGTTAATTTTTTAAATAAGAGGAATATAATATTATTATTATTTGTTAAATATTAAAAATAATTAAAAGTAAAAAGTTAATTATAATAATTTAGAAAATGAAATTAAATAAAATTGGTGAAAAGTAATAAGATAAAAAGAGATTCTTGTAAATATAATAAATGAAAGATAATATAAAATTACTAAAATATCATTTGGTATTCTAAATATATATATATATTTATTTTTATGAGAAAAAAGGGCCTAAGCCCAAATGAAAGAAACTAACAAGCAATAACCATCAAGAATTTCCCCAAATTTTCAGCTTTAAAAGTAGAGCAATAGCCTAAATTTCTAGTGCAGTGTGCAGCCCATCATCCGGCGTCCCTCTTCATCTCTAATCACAGCGCCACACCCTGTCATGTGTATATGTAACAAGGCATAATAATAAGGATAAAACTTATATCAAGTTCCTTATATCTTTGTTATCAAATTTTACTAATCATAAGTCTTGATTACATTCTCTCTCTTCAATGATTGGTCATGCAAAAAGTGGTATTTAATATTTTCTCTCTATCATGATTGGTCATATATAAAATTTTTGTCACGTGTCAAATATTAATTGAAGAACTTGATAGCAAAGATGTAGGGAACTTGATGTAAGTTTTGCCCTAATAATAATTGAGTATTTTATTATATAAGATCTCTGTAGAATATAATTTAATATGAAACAAATAAGATTATTTTAAATTTTGAACTAAAATTAAATTATAATTTGATAGATTATTTAAACGAACTAATCCTAATAATACAAATTATTCTTTTTTTTTGTATAACTATGGGTTTCCTCCACCTATCTGTGTAACGGTCTAGACGAACACTAATCTCATTCGGGCCGGGAGCGAATAGTTAAAGCCCTCCCAACAATATCGACTCCAAGGCTTAAACCTAGGTCCCTCAACCTCGGGTGCAGTTCGCTTACCACTGCACCAAACACTTGTTGGTAAAAGAGGGAATTCACTCCTCACATAAAATTCACTTATTCTTTCTCTTTGACAATTCACTTATAATAACATACTAAAAAAAATAATCTTAGTTGTTCAAATTAAAAATAAAAACATAAACCATATAAAATTACATTTTAGGGATCAAAATGCAACAAATGTAAGTTTGAAGATCAAAATAAATATTTAACCTAAACATAATATATAACTTTTTTTTCATGACATAATAATATACCAAATAATAATAAAAATACAAAAAAAAATATAAATAATTGGAATTATAAGTAAAATTTAGAGCAAACCCCCTTTTTGGTCCCTCAATTGTTACTAAGTCGAGGAATCGGTCCCTCAATTGTGGGAAACTACAACTCAGTCCCTCAATTGTACAATCCCGTTTACGTTTTGGTCCCTCACGTCTGGTCCGTTAGTGATAGAGGTGTTAAGTGATGACGTGTCACCGTTATCTGCTTAGGTGGCCGTTAAATGCTTAGTTGAGGGACCAAATCCTCGACTCAGTAACAATTGAGGGACCAAAAAGGGGGTTTGCTC
>QANZ01023565.1:30155-78290 GCA_003254925.1 Chamaecrista fasciculata
AAAAAAATGATGAGAAATGATAGATGGAGAGAGAAAATTATAAGTGTAATAAATGAGGGTATGTAAAATTACTATTTTGTCTAATTCTTTTTTTTATATTTGTATTAAAGTATAGGTAATTTTAGCTGTATAAGTAGGGATAAATTAGTAATTGTAAGAGAAAATGAGATGATGTTGTGAATGAGATGATGATGTGGATGAGATGAGATGAGATGAAGGTTCCAAAACACACCAAGTCATTACTGTTCATCCAATCATAAGATGAGATGATGATTGAATGAGATGAGATCAGGATTTTGTGTTTCCCAAACAGGTTAGATAGCTTAAGCTATCTAACTTTCAATCGTTAGATTTGACTTTTTAATTTCGAGATCTGTGTTTTATATATTATAAAAAATATTACATAAATCTCAAGACTGAAAAAATTAAATCCAACGTTCAAGAATTAGATAGCTTAAACTATTTACCTTTTCATATAATTACCCTACATATATATATTGATAACTGATAAATTGCCTTGTCCTTGAGAATTATATATAAAAAATATAAATAAATAAATAATGTTTGATAATTATTAAATATAGTAAATTATTCAATAATATTAATTTCCAAATTTTATTTGTAAAGTTATTTATTGTTCTTTAACAACATCTTCAAAGAATTCATCCAAATTTATTAAAAACCTTAAATTATGAAATTATACAATTATACAATATTTGAAATAAGAATAAAAAACAGTTTTTTAAAAAAAATCACTTTTTTTTTTCAAAAGTTAATCATTCAGGATTTCAGGTCATAGTTTACCAAATAGTAAATTCAATCAGCCCATGCAATTTAAAGTTTTTAAATCACTTCATATAATTTGTAAATATTTAAACTTTGATGCTTAATACTATAAGTCTATAAGTCTATATAAGTGAGATAACTTTTGTTTAGATGGAATCTAATGAGAAACAATAATATATTATATTATACTGTGTATATGGAATCTTTGAATATCATTCCATAAAGCCTCAAGAAAAATTAAGTTTTGTACAAAATTAACAACTCAAAAATATAATATTAGGTCATATTTTAAAGTGTATATATATTGTAGGATTTAAAAGTCTGGAGACCCGAAATACAAACATAAATAATAAATTTAGGTAAAAATAATAAAATACATTGCGGAAGCTACTAACCTAGCACCATCACTAATATTATGGATCTTGTCAGTGTTTCCATTCTATTAGAGCCGATCTCCAAATGCCGATTTCCTCAATACGAATTCAAAGAACAAACTGCATCAAATGGTAATATGGTAATACTTTACCTACTAGAGATAAAGTCATATTTTAAGGACAAATGCGCAAAAGAATAACACTCTAAGAGAAAGAGAAAATTTTATTAAGTGGGATCTCACTATGTTGGAGCCTCTTTTCCAACACATAAAATAAACAAAGCTAATAATGGAGAAGCACTTCTATTCATAAGAAAAAGAGAAAGCTCATAACATAAAACCAATTGATATAAGACTAATTAATAGTTATGAGTTACGAGCTTGCGCTATTGGCTCATCTCGCAACATTAAGTTTATTGCGTCACTTTCACTATTAGTAGTTTGGGTGGGCGCGTTCGGCCTCTGTTTGAGGTTGTTTCAGTATCATTCTCTTTGTTTATCTGTAGTCTTTTTAATAGGTTAATATAACTTGATCGAAATTCCCCCTGAGCCAATATTTTAGCTCCAAAATGTAACACTCAAATTATAAGTGTTGGCTCATCAAAAAATATTTAAAATGCATGAGGAATGATTACTTTTTTATACTTCAAAATAAAATAAATTTAAATATCCATATATTATTTAAAATGTATCAATTAAAAAATCTTGATAGCTTTGGCAAAAAAACAAAAAAGAATTGAAAGCCATGTTTCACGAAAATACAAATTAAACTTGTAAGTTTTCACGGACAACAATGAATTGTTGGTATCTTACTATACACTCTGAAAAAATCTTGTTCGTCCTGAAATTGGAGAAAGATCTTTTACCAAAAAAAAATTGGAGAAAGACAGAGGAAGAAAAGTTGAAGACAATGGTCCCCTAACTTACTTCCAAAAATTAATAAATTATAAAAAAGATCCAAGGTAGGTCTTTGTCGACATATGCTGTGTTTTGTTAGATTTATATTCAAAAATAACTAATAAGTAAATTTTGTTAACACTTTATCACAAAAGTATGAGGCTCTGTTATAACCTTAAAATGCTAGAAAGCTATTATACAGAACATTAACCTTAATATATATATATATATATATATATATATATATAAAATACAATTATAATAAATGTCACCCGATATGTGTCAAATGTGACTGTTCACACATATGGATATGGTAATAACTAATAAGTAAAGAAACAATTTCATGGTTATAAGTTGATAAAGTAATAAAAAAATTAATTATTAGGACTTTATAATTCATTTAAATTTTTAATTTACTTTTTGCAGTTTATGTTTTTTGATCCCATAATTTTTTCTTGCACTTTTAATCTCATATTTTTTCCTCAAATTGCAGATTTGATCCTGGATTACATTTTCGGTCCCATATATCTGGCTCATATTGCAGAATTAATCTCATATATTTTGGTCAGATTACATAATTAATCTCATATTTTTGAGTTAGGCGCATAATTGGTCTCATGATTTTTGGATCAAATCGGACTGACAGTAAAACTTTTTATAAAGATACGAGGTCAATTTTACATCTTGATAAAAAATATAAAACCAAATGTAATATCGAACAAATCTGTAACTTTTTGTAAAAATACGAGACAAAAAATGTAACGAAAAAAGTTATAAAACCAAATTGAGGCTTGAACAAAGTTTTTAGTATAAAAATTGCATTTTGACCTAGATTGTTTTTTTTGGATTTTGCTATAGAAAAACTCTATAACTTAAAGCTATAGAGTTCTTGTGTCATTCTCTCTCCTTTTTATTTTTATTTAAATTTTCATCAAATACTTTAAAATTGTGCCAAAATAAGACACAAAATTTTTTATAGCAAAACCTTTTTTTTTCCCAAAATAATCCACTCCTTATCATTTGCTTTTAATTCCAGACATGTTTAGAATTGATGTCAAATCAGTTTTCAAAATCAAAATTGATGACTTCTATTATGTGTATGAATGTGGAACTTCCGGTATTATAATTACGTGCAAGTCGTCTGTCCATTAGTGTGAAGCTAACCGCCATCTTTTTAAGAAAAATTCTTTTTACTCCTTTCACAATTCTATTTTCACCATTCGTAACCAAACTCATAATAATTTTGTTTATTGTAATTGTAATGTAATAAATAATAACAATGTATTATTTTACATGTCGATATATGAATGTATCAAATATCAAAATTTAACTCTGACATTTAAAATGTTTTAGTGTGTGTATATATATATATATGTTAAATGATGGTTATATCCTACCAAACAATCTTCAATGATTTAGTTTTACCATTGATTTGTTTCTAAATATTTTGTCTTTGTTGTAATTAACATTTGTAATTAATTTATTATTCACTAATATATATATATATATACACACACGAGTAAAGTATTATACAGTTTTTAATCTAAAAACACCTCGTAGTTCTTTTTTTTTTCTACTTATAAAAGAAAAAAGAAGAAGAAGGAAGTATATAAACTATATGGGTTGAATGAATGATTAAAATATAATTTTATCTGAAGACAAACAGATGAGTTAATGTATCAATTAGTATTTATTTCTATTTATAACTTTACTAAAGGTGATTATCAATTAGTATTTATTTCTATTGAAGATAAATGTTGTAACAAAAAAAATGTGATCCATCAATAGAAGAGGGCATTGCGAACATGACGTACTAAAGGTGATTATGAAAAAGTGATTTTTTTTGTTTGCCAAACAAAAATTGAAGATTAAATGAAGAATTCAAATATATAATGGACTTGCTTTTATTTTGAATTTGGTGTTTGTTTCTTTGTTAATTTTAGACTTCAGTTGTTGTTGTTTATTTTCTTTTATTGTTATTGAACGGTACTGTTTCATTATTTAATTTGTGAAAAACATGTAACTATTGAAAGTTGAAAAATGCATTGATCTTATTTTGATTATAATTTTTATTATTTTCTATTTGTTAGTACAGACTAATTACTACATAGTGCCAATTGTCAACATAACTGTTTATTATTTTTTAGCACGGATTGTTACTATAATTTCAATTAAAATTTTATTATTATTAATAATTATGTGATGTATTTATTTTTTATATAGTGTAATTTTATTTTATATTATATATTCGTCAATTTTTTCACACAAAAAAATTATTTGTTTTTTTTTATAAATATTATGAGACCCTACGTGCTAGCCTTCGGGCCTATTCATGATCAGATTGGACAAGAAGAATTTCAGTCCATTTTTAAAATGAGTCAACCTAGTCCAGCCCTGATATTAACGAGCCAAAGTGGGCTTACGTTAGACTTCCTGTTTTGACAGCTCTAATTAAAATATACTTTTACCTAAAGTCAAATATACCAATTAATGTATCGGTTAGCATTTATTTCCATTTATAACTTTGAGACTTTGTTTTAAAGACAAACCCAAATTCTCAATAATAAAATGCTATATTTCTTCTTTGACAATGACGATTGTAAATAAGAAGAAGAAAAAGGAGGTATATAAATTACACGTGTTCGATAATTGATTAAAATATAGTTTTACCTGAAGTCAAACATACGAGTTAATGTATCGGTTAGCATTTATTTTCATTTATATCTCTATTTATTGTGAGACTTTGTTTTACGCTACGACATTCATAATGACATAACCGTAAGCATTAGAGTCAGTCCCATATTCACAATTATAAATTGTCACATTTCTTCTTCAAAATTCCACAAGCCAAAAGCACCACCTCAAGTTCTTTCTCTCTCGAACCATGGCGAGCACATGTGAAAATAAGAAGAGGAAGAAGGTCCTTGCAGACACTAATCCTATGACTGCAAAGACTTCCAAGCGTCCAACTGAAATTTTTAAGAAAGTCGTTGAGTGTTTTTCTTTGTATGCAACAAAACTAGCTCTCACCATGTTCTCATTAAATAGTAATTCTCTTTCAATTAGCTCTTTGTTGAAGAAGCTTTTCCCAGGAATACACATGCTGATTCCCAAGAAAATGACGACCCCCACAAAAATTTCTTCAATGAATAATGACTCTCATGACCAATCACCTCATTTGCTAGCTTATTTTGAGCTTTATGAAATAGAGGGATGTGATAAGTTGAAGCAAATGTTGATGGTACCAATTGAAACGTTGAGTATGGATGAACTGTCTGAGCTGAAGGAAGAACTTGAAGATTTCAAGGAAGTGTTGAACAATCTTTTTGAAGAAAACTATGAAGGTCCAAACGAAGCCATGTATGTGCCTAAAAATGTTATAATTTCACCTAATTATGAGATAGTAGAAGCCGATGCTTCTATTAACGATGATCTTGACGACTAAATATATGTAGTTGTTGGATATGTAACATGCGTCAAGGCAAACACAAAATCTCAATAATAAAATGTTAGATTTCTTCTTTAAAATTTCCAGGGCCAAAAACACCTTATGGTTTTCATAAAAAGAAAAAATCACACCTTATAGTTCTTTTTTTCTTTGACCATGATGATTATAAACGAAAAGAAGAAGGAGGTGGTATATAAATTATACGTGTTCAATGAATGATTAAAATTAAAGCTGTCAAAATAGACTAGGCTCATCAAACCAGCCCTATATCCTGTTAAAAAATAAGCAGGTTGGATTATAAAGATAAGTCATTTTTTAAAATCGGTTTTCTGGCCCAACTCGTTTTTATGAGCAAAAAGAGGGTCAGGCCAGGTTGGACACAGGTTTACCTGCTTTGGTATTAAAAAATCATTTTTTATTAGCTTTTTTAGTGTTATTTTTTTTTCAACTTATGTAGTTATTTTTAAATAATATCTTATTAACTTGTTGATATTTGTATTTGTAGACGAAAATAAATATTGTAAAAAAAAGTGACCTATCAATGGAAGAGGACATTGTGAACATGAAAGACTGAAACTCTGAAAGTGATCTTGGAAAATTAACTTTTTTTTGCCAGATGAAAATTGGAGATTAACAATAAATGGAGAGTTTGAATATATAAGAGACTAGTTTTTATTTTGAATTTGGTGTTTGTTTCTTTGTTAATTTTAGACTTTGGTTGTTATTGTTTATTTTCTTTTACTGTTTTTGATTGGTACTGTTTCATTATTTAATTTGTGAAAATTATTGAACTATTAAAGTATAAATTGATCTTATTTTGATTATATTTTTTAATGTTTTCTATTTGTTAGTGCATACTGCAGAGTCAACTGCTAACATAATTGTTTATTATTTTTTAGCAAGAATTGTCACTATTATTTTGATTAAAATTTTATTATTATTAATTATGTGATGTATTTATTTTTTATATAAAGTGTAATTTTATTTTATATTATATATTTGTTAATTTTTCCACCAAAAAAAATATTTGTTATTTTTTTTAAAGAAAAAAATATAAGGTCCTACGTGCTAGCTCTTGACCTATTCATGGTCGAGTCAGACTAAAAGAACTTCAAATCCATTTTTAAAAAAGAGCCAACCCAGCCTAGCCCTGACATCAACGGCCAAAGCAAGCTTAGGTTGGGTTGACCCTTTTTGACAGTTCTAATTAAAATATATTTTTACCTGAAGTCAAACATATGAGTTAATGTATCGGTTAGCATTTATTTCCATTTATAACTTTATTTATTTTAGACTTTGTTTAAAAGAACAACACAAATTCTCAATAATAAAATACTATATTTCTTCTTTGAAATTTTATGGACTCGAATCCTCTGTAATCTCATTTTGGTGCATTATTATACAGTATAAAGAGTGAAAGAGTTAGCGAGAGAAAAAATTAGTGGGACCCACACTTTACCACACTTCTCTCTCTCTAACTCTTCCATTCTCCCTCTACACTGTAGATAATTTAGGGTCTGTTTGGGAGCCCTCTTTTTTCAATCCAATCTCATCTCATCTCATCTCATTCTAGGATTGGATAAACAGTACTGGATTGGTCTTTTTTTTCATCATCATCTCATCTCATCTCATCCACATCATCATCTCATTCACAACATCATCTCATTTTCTCTTACAATTACTAATCTATCCCTACTTACACACCTATAATTACCTATACTTTAATACAAATATAAAAAAGAGAACTAGACAAAATAGTAATTTTACATACCCTCATTTATTACACTTATAATTTTCTCTCTCTATCTATCATTTCTCATCATTTTTTTATCTTTTCCACTCACATTTTTTCTCTTTCTCTCTCTCTCACACACACATACACCTCTCTCTCTCTTTCACACACCCCACACACACTCTTTTATATATATATATATATATAGAATTTATATTAATTTAATTAAACAAAAAATTTATAATATTATTATTTTTTTAGTTGCAATATTTCTCATTCTTCAATTATGCTTGTCTCTTATATTATTATAGAAAGAGTTAGGCATGTTCACGGGCCGGGTCCACGGCTGGGTCGGGTCACCGGGTCCACCAGGGTCCGGCCGGGCCAAATTTTTTTTTAAAATTTTATTTATTTATTCTATATATATTTTAACTTATATATATTGGTAAAACAATTAATTTTGGATCAATTTAATGATGTTTTTATCAATAAAGACATTTAATTTGACTTAATTGTTAAAAAAATGTTGATTTAATTAAGACTAAATATATATTTTATGTATATTTTTAATATACAATTGATAAAAATAATAATAGATATGTATTTCTTACAATTAAAAAAATATTTAGTAGTATAAAATATAAAAATAGTATAATAAAAAGAAAAAAAAAAAAAAAAAAATTGGAGGTACCCCGGGCCGGGCCGGGTCTAGACTAGCTAGACCCGGACCCGGCCCGAACACCATCGGGCCGGGCCGGGTCCGCCGGGTTGGGCTGGGTCCATGAACACCCCTAGAAAGAGTAATGCTGGGTCCATGAATATTAGGCCATACATTTAGGACCAAAATGAACCTTTCACCACACATTTTATTACAATTTAGTGTTGTTTTGTAATTTGCTATTTGGTCCTCAAACTATTATTTGTTATTTTTTTGTCATTCAATTTCATAAATAGACCCCATTATTAATGATTGGGGTTTTCTACAAGGCCCGAGTTATCATTTACACATGTTAGAGATTGATTAATTGGAACAGTTCGAATTTATGGACCAAATTGTATTCTTAAAAATAATTCCAATATTATTTGGATTGACCCCTAATCTCATCCACTTGGATTTGGATTGACCCCTAACCCTCAATTCAAAATTTTCTCATCCTCACAATTTCTAATACCATATCACACTTCCCAATATCATCTCATCTCAATCTCATTTCAATCAAAACACAACCAAACATCTATCATCTCATCTCATCTCATCTCATCTTATTATTACCTACCATTTCTACCCATATACAAATCACAAAAATCCATCTACTTTTTTCTACCAACCACAATCATTACAGCCCCTTTTATATAATTTCACACCATATTTAACATCATTCTCAATAAAATCACCCAAACACCAATACATCATCTCATCTCATCCAATTAAAAAATAATCTCATCCAATCCATTTGGATTGGATTGGATTGGATTGGATTATAATTCCATGTCTCCCAAACAGACCCTTAGACTGTAGAGGATCCATTCTCAAATTCCACCAGCCAAAAATACCTAATAGGTCTTTTTCTCTTTGACCATGACGATTATAAATAAGAAGAAGAAGGTGGTATATAAATTACACGTGTTCAATCACCTCGTTTGCTAGCTTATTTTGAGCTTTACAAGATAGAGGGATGGGATAAGCTGAAGCAAATGTTGACGATACCAATTGAAACTTTGAGTAGGGATGAATTGTCTGAGCTGAAGGAAGAACTTGAAAATTTCAAGGAAGTGTTGAACAATCTTTTTGAAGAAAACTATGAAAGTCCAAACGACGCCATGTATGTGCCTAAAAATAATTTAATTTCACCTAATTATGAGATAGTGGAAGCCGATGCTTCTATTAACGATGATGTTGACAACTAAACATATGTAGTTGTTGGATATGTAACATGGTTCAAGTTTTACTAATTAAGTAATAAATAAATTCCATGTTCCCTTCAAATTCTTGTGTTCAAATAACTAACGATGGTGAGCAAGCTGTGTAAACAAAATAACATGATAGTAGTAAAGATCTTCGCAGGTCACAAAAAAATCATGAACAATACAAATTTTAATAGTGACCACATCCAAATCATTAGAATTGTTTTAAAATTGTCGAGGCTATTTAGTATTTACAAGAAGTAACTTATGGGCGATGTTAGTTTTATTTTCAATGGTTTCTTTATTTTGGGTGAATAATTCTATAATTTATGTCGCAACGAGTCAAAGCTTCGTTACAAAATGTTAATGCATTCTATACAATTTCTTGACATTTGTAAATGTAGTTACACTTTAACCATAAGCTACTAATATGATGTATATTGAATAAATACGACGACCAATCAAATATTAACTGAAAATCTTAAATTTTACAAAGAAAACGAATTTTAAAAATTATAAATAAAATATTTCTTCTACAAATTTCTCTCGTCCAAGCATTTCAATTTATATCATTATCTAATATATATATATCCCTGTATTTGTAATGATGGTGACCATCGTGTTGGAAATTTTTTTTAAGGAAACTTATCCATATTATTTAATTAGCAAATATCTTATTATATAGAGGAGTATGAGTGTTCAGTGAATTTGGTTAAGTCATCAAAACCAACCCAATTCACTAGTTTGTGTTGGTTTGGGTTTGGCTAGCGGGTTGATTTAGATTAAAAAAGTTAAACCCGCTGTGGTTTGGGTAGTTGAACTGCGAGTTTTAAGATTTTAAGCCTGCTCAACTCAACCCAATTTGTCGGCTCAAAAAAATATAAAATAAAAAATTAAATTAAATTTTTATTTAGTTAAAATTTTATTTTAATATCACAAATAATATTAATTAAACCTTATGAATTGTGAACCAATTTCTTACTAATTAAACCAATCGTTGTTGATAAACTTTTCTTATATCTGTGATTAGAAACTGAATTTACATAATCTCTTTTATACTATTAGTTGTGCAGAAATGTTCTTTTTTATGATCTCATTTATGGTTGATCATGCAAAATTTTTATATTTCTTGTATTATTTCTAGGATAAATTACATTTTGAGACATTGATTAGGACAAATTTCACTTTGTATCTCATAATTCAAGAATTTTCAAACAAGAGTATATTTTGTACTTGATGTTGTTAGCAAAAAAAGAAAAAGGGTTTTCAGACCAATTCTGTTAGTATTTGAACATAATATATCATCACATTTCACATCCACATTCACCATCTTTTATTTTTGGACTTTAATTTCACAAACTCTTCGGATTTAAAACATTTATGTTGATGTGTATTTAGATTTTAGATAATATGTTGGTGCTTAACTTATTTTTTCATTTTTTGTATAGTAAATTTTATACAAACAAGTTGTTAGAAAAATGATAAGTAGAAGAAAGAGAAAAATAGAAATTAATGGATGGGCTTTGAGGCGTGAAGAATCACTTTCCTTAAAGAATGATTGCCTATACATCGGGGAAAGTTAGGCAAGCCCCTTCCAAGATACAACAAAGCATATGAATTGAACTTAACATACTATTTTATAGTAAATATTGTCTTACATCTCGTGTGGTTTGAATCACTATTTATAATTGACCAATAGACATAATCCATAAGATATATCATTTCATTTGAAAGATGTGTTTATTAACTATTAATAGACACTATCTAAAAGTTAGATCTCTTCATAATAAAAGATGTGTCTATTAGTAATTGAAATACACTACTTGATAGATGTATCTTTTCAAATGAAATGATATGTCTATTAACTATTGATAGACACCTTTTAAAAAGACTTCTCATGTCTTTTGATGAAACCAATCATATAAACATAATTAATTTAATATATTAAATTAATCATACATTATAAATAGACTTTTATTTATTTTATCCAAAATAACCACATTGATAATATTACAAACTATCCAACACAAGTCTCCAAAGTTTTAATTGATATTATTATTATGGATGAGGCAAAATCAAAAGTCTAAGGGCCTGTTTGATTTTTATCTTTGAAAACTACTTTAAAAAATTGTTCCTAAACTTATATTTAAAAGTACGTTTTTTTGAAACAAAACTTTNGTTTAGAAAACATAATCAAAGCCCTAAAATACTATTTTTTAAGTCTATATATAGAAATCTACATAATAGCTGTCATAGATTTCTGGATCGAGTTCATTAGACTCCCACGTTGTGCTCATGAACAGTGACACTGGCCCATGGGCTTTCAATCACAATAGCAAATATCTGGTCTCAGAAAAGCCCAATTTAATTTAAATGGGCCAAAGTAGCCCAGAAACAAGCCCATCCAATAAAGGAGGCCGCAGGAAATACAAACTAATAATACTCAAAACTCTTTTTGTTTTTTTGGGAGAGTCAATTATTGGGAAACGAGTGTGAAACTGAAAAGGGAAGAAGGTATAATCATGTGCTAAAGTCTGAGGGAAGCATCGAGCCGTTCGTTCTGCAATCTAACGGCCATTATCATCTTCAGTTAATTTCATCGAAAGATAAATAGCTAGAGAAAGAGCCTAAGGTATGAGAGAAGAGAAGGATGAACGAATGAATGAAGAAAGAAGCCTCCCTCCAACGCAGTGAGAGAGAAAAACGCAGACTCAGAACAAGTGTATCACAAAACAACATCATCATCATCAACAAAGATTGAAAATTTAACCACAGAGAGAAACAGAGGAGATCTGCGAATTTGATAGCATCATTTATCAGTGTAAGATTTCTTCTTCCTCCTCTCGTTCGTGGGTGTTTTGGAATGGATTCATATAATCTCGTTTCTAATATGTGGATTTCTTGTTTTGCAGGCTTGGGTGTTGAAGATTCTGTTCTGATTACTGGTTTTCAAGTACAGATCTTGAGGTTGTTGGACTCAACCTTTCAGAGTCTACTATTGTGTCTGTTCTTCCGAGTATTGTAGAAAAATCTATACATGTGCGGAAAATCCACAATACCCAGAAGTTGAATTGGCTTTTCCTTCAATTTCTCGCTTCTTTTCGCTTCTGGGTTGTGAGATTGTGGGGAGAAAGCTTAATTTTCTGGGGTTTTAATTTCATTGAAGAAACGAGAAATTCCATGAAATATCATCAGTGAACTAATGGTGCTTGTGATGTGATTTTCATGGCAGAAATGGAGACGGAAGAGAGGAATCAAAGAGGATGCAAAACAGCAGAACCAGAATTTTTCTTGCAGTGGGGAAACAGAAAGAGGCTGAGATGTGTGAGAGTGAAAGACCCAAGGATTGGAATCCGAAGGAAGCTCACATCTACGTTAGATCGTTCTGGGTTCTCTGCTTCCGACAAAGAAATCTCTCATCTTCAACAACCCAATCGCCTCACAAGGTCAGAATCCCCCATACCCACAAAAATTTGAAAAAATAGAAACTTTTTTTTGAAGGAATGTTTGATTGGGTGTAGGAGTTCCGACGGCGCGACGCTAAGGTCTGGCGGCGGAGAGAACAATCGGAAATCGGCGTCGCCGGAGAAGGAGGATCGGTACTACACGACGAGGGGATCGGCGGTGGCGGCGGAGGAGATCGGAAAAGTGTCGGCGGATGGGAATAATGGAGACGATAGAGCTCTTGTGTGGCCAAAGTTGTATATCTCACTCTCAAGCAAAGAGAAAGAAGAAGACTTTCTAGCCATGAAAGGATGTAAGCTTCCTCAGAGACCAAAGAAGAGGGCCAAGATCATCCAAAGAAGCTTACTTGTGAGTATCTCCTTTTATTTCTCCCACATCTCTTCTAATTCTTCATGGGTAAAAAGTTGAAAATTTTTGGGGGAAATTATGAAATGGGGGTGTTTTTGGTTGTTGGATGAAAATCTATGGTTTGATTTTTGATTTGTGATTATCCCTTCTTAATCTCTTTCTTCATGGGTTAAAAGTAACAATTTTGGGGAAATTAAGAAATGGGGTGTTTTTGTTTTTTTGGTTGTTGGATGAAAATCTATGGTTTGATTTGATTTGTTTGGTGGTTTTCTTTTCAGTTGGTGAGCCCTGGTGCGTGGTTGACTGATATGTGCCAAGAGAGATATGAAGTCAGGGAGAAGAAAAGTAACAAGAAGGTATGATTTTCAGGGATGTAGTTTCTTTTGTGTGTTGTGTTCTTGTTTGATGCAGATTCTAAGCGTAAGGGTATTTCTTTTTTTTGTTTTTCTGTGTGTGTGATGCAGAGACCACGAGGATTGAAGGCCATGGGAAGTATGGAAAGCGATTCCGATTAGGGAAAGAAAAAAGGAAACGAAAAGAAAGGAAAGGAAAATATTTGAAGATTGTATTGAAGATTTGAAGTGCAGTAGTTAGGTTTTCAAGACGGGAAGGTATCTTCTTGTTTCTGTTTCTTCATATGTTTTTGTAACGAGTAAGATCCAATTAATCAATGAAAGCAATTATTTTCTCACCCCTCCTAAGATTGGCTTTCCTTTTCTCTTTCCCTCTTTTTCTTTAATTCTACTTTTTTTTTTATCTGTTTTCTATTCTTCTATTATCTTCTGATCTCCTGTAAATTTGTGGAGAGTGAAATTTTATCGATATCATATCTTATTGCAAGTTAGCGATGTGAGTTTTATGGCATGGGGCATCTTTGTATTTTAATGTTTTAAAATATCATTCATATTGATAGTAGAACATTTTTGGTAGAAGTTTGAGACTTAATATCAAGATATTTATATGTATTATTTTCGTTTATGGCTTTATGCGGATAAAATGGAACTCGCAAGTTTTTGTCGACGATTTTGAGAAATTGTATTGTTTTTCAATTTCTTTAATAAAGTTGAACTGGTGCATGGAATATTCTATGGGAAGAGTTAACTGAAACTTTGAATTGAAGGAGAAATGAACTCAAGGAAAACTGAACGATGGGATGGAGCATGCGTTTATTTAATTGAGAGACGAAAAAGAGAGAGAGAGGAGTATTGTATTGTATTGTACTGTATTTTAAGGGTTTTGATTTTTCTCTCTCTCTTTTTTCTACCATCCATCTTTTTCTATTTTAAAAAATAATAAAAAAGATAGACTTAAAACTTAAAAGAGCCTAAAATTCTAGTTCTTTATCAAAATTCTCGTATTAATGTATTGTGTTACCTCACTATTGACAGATTGCCATAACCTCTCTCTATCTCTATCTCATCCTTCAAATAAAGGATCACCGACCCTAATGAGAGAGCACAACACAAGCTTTCATAGATTCCTTCTCTTACTGACAAAATCCTTTCAAATAATGAACTAAGACATGTACAAAACATAACTAAATAAGGAAAATTAACAAGACATGAGCCCTCTTTTGGTCATAAATAGAATCTTAACTTGGAAGCTCACCTAGTGTCTAAAATTGGTTAAAACCCCAAGTCCTACACAAAACAAAATAAGCAAATGTCATACAAATCACAAGTGACGTGGCCCTATAGAAAAACATGACGCTCATTTGGGTTCGTTTTCGTTATTGGCTAATCCTATTCCAATATGTGCAGCTAAGAGGAAAAGAATAAAGATGAATAGTATAGTATACTATACCCCACTTTTTTCACTCAGTGTGACGCACCATGGTCAAGAGGTTATCATGTCATGACTCATACCTACGTATTTGTTAGTGGCATTATAAACAGCGAGTTGGATTTTGCTAAAGACGCCTTTACATACTACAAACACCAAGTAGCTTACTTGAAAATTGAGTAGGGACTACTAGGGACACAGCTCAAGCTCATTCTCTCTGCAACGTAAAATGTATTTGTGAAATTCTGTATATGAATGAACCTGTTTTGTTATGGCCACAGTGGCTAGCCTATGTATGTACTTTTTTACTTCATCGTTCAATGTCATGAGGCCTTGGATGATCTTACCTTCGAGTTTTCATCATTCATGCACCAATCACAAGTGTCCTACCCTTAGGGGGTAGTTATGGTACAAGAGGCCTGATTGAATGTGAAAGTATAGAGATGTCGCTCATGATTGTGTAAGGCTGAGAGAATCTAATTTTAATAAGGATCACTGTTATTTCTTTCAGTTACTTTCTTTTTCCTTTTAAATCTACTTCCATGTAATGAAGTTCCCATTCTGTCAGGAATTGATGGTGTTTCTCTAATAGCAACATTTATTGGAAGAAAGATCAACCAAAACTTCGTTCCTGATAACAAGAGAATACTTGTTGAATAGAGAGATTACGCTGAACAAAGATGCCACCTATAATGAACTAAAGAATTTTTAATTATATTCCGGCAAAAGGTTGAACTTGATGCAGAATCCAGATATAAGCCAGAATATAAATCATATCAAACCAAAATAAAACGATGTCTTAGCTGAAACTTCTTCACCTGTCTCCTGAGCAACTATTCATTGCGCTAACATATAGTTTTCCGATCCCCATCATTTTGGGACGGATCTAGGTACACAAATTTACAAACTGTAAACAAGTTTCAAAACTACACTGAAAGTGTAGGGTATCTGTATACAAAAGGACATGGAAGTGATTCGGTTTATTAAAGGGACTACTGATACAACACCTCTGCAATAAGGCAGGAAGAGAGCAACTGGAGAAGGGTTTCATATGTGCATGAAGGGTTCTTGCCGTTTAGAGACGATAACATTTATTTCTGTCAGAATTTTGTATTTGTTTTGTTTTCACCTTCAGTATACCGGTATACTATAAGAGAAAAGTGAACACGACAAGCAGTCTCATTGTCGTTTTATCTCAGGAATATAAAGTGCTCAGTTTGTCCTCTACGGGAGAAGGATGACTACTATGTCCTGCAGCATTTCATTCAGGAAAAGATGAGCACAGGAAAGAGCTTCCCAAACAATAACACTTTTTAAGTGTCTTTTTTTCTGCTTTTTTTTTTTTTTTTCTTTTGACTTTTTTGAAAAACAATATTATCATTTAAGACTGAACTGGACCCACTAAAGGCTCCTTTAGCTGCTACAAACAAACATATTCAAACTAGGAAACTCAAATACATAACAGGAGATTGCCATAGGAAGCTCGGGCGCTCTGGCCCTTTGATTACTTATTTACTTTTTTTTTTTTTCAAAGAAGAAAACAATGCTTTTTTCCAAATTTTGGCTGATTAAAGGGTTCTCTAGAGCTCCCACGAGCACCACCTTCCATAATAATCCAAAAACAAGTTGCTAGTTAGTCTCTAGAAGCAGCAGACAACGCTAGCAAAAAAAAAAGCAGCAGACAACCAAAATCTAGTCAATCTGTTGAAATTACTTATAGCATAAAATGGGTAAACAATTTATGCTGAGAGGGCATGACTAACTAATATCAGGCTGAAGAAAAGAAACACTTTTAGTGATTAAAGAAGAACAGATAAATTAAGATATCACAGTTGGTTGTGTTTCAAATGAGATCTCACCTGTCTATATATTTTATATATGGAGAAATGAATTAATCAGCTTGAGTCTTGGCAGCTTGAAGCATCTCGACAATGAGAGTCTTCACGTCCCTACAAGAATAACAAAAAAAAAAACAGGAAGGTAAAAAGCCCATCCAAATGATGCAGTAAATGTCAGAGAAATTCCATAAGCCAATGGCTAGATGAAGGTTGTGATCAAAATATTCAGCAGACTCCTTGCCATCGCACATAATTAATCCCATCACCCCCTATCCTATCCCCAACTCCAACCCAAGAAAAAAGGGGAAAACAGTGTAAGGGAGTTGTTATCAGCTATTAAACAACATCAAATTGAATCAAATGAACCATTATAACCTACATTTATACTAGCATCTCCATCAGTGTTATATTGATTAGTATATAGTTAGAACACCAGGGCATCAATTGTAATGTGTACAAGTCAACCAGAAAAACACCTTTGGATGGGAGTTCTTATCATATAAAAGTTTCTTACTTTCTATCTTCTGCACGTCGAGGGAAAGGAACACGAAGCTTAAAGTTTTCACCCTGATAGCCAGCCTGCAAAATAATTCAAGATCTCTAGTAAGAACATAAAGAAATATCAAAAAAGATTTCATCCTTCAAATTTATTAGTTTACTTTAAAAAAAATAGCATTTTTAAGGAATGAGAAATAAAGGGATTTTTCCCCCCAAAAAAAAAATCATAATAAATTCTAGCAGTACCTTAACATTGAAACCAAGGCTATCCAAATCTAGTATATATGCAAAGTCCACCTGCAGATGACCAATCTCAATTAACATTAAGTCTGAGAGTCACCCAATCACCCTCCCTTGGCAGGTAAGAGGAAAAGGTTTGCAACAAGAATAAGATATCATTTTATTTTTATTAGCCTTTTTGGACCTTAGTGGCATTAGTAACACAAACATAGCACACATCGTAATCAGAAACTTTGGTTTCTCTTGGCCAGCTCATTTGCCACCTAACTTAATATAATTTATACAATATTTCAGTTAGCTCTAATGAAAAGCAAAATATTGCACACTAGCTTAACTAAATAACATGACATGATTTTACGAGACTATAGAGATGTGTTAGGTGGGGTCTGAGGTCGTGGGTTCGAACTAGCCTCTCTGCAAAAAAGTAGGGGTAAGACTGCTAGTATATTCCCTTCCCCAGCACCCCACCAAGTGGGGACTCGAACTGGGTTGACCCTTTTTTATAGAGATGTGTTAGCTGTTGATATTGCGTACAATATGCATTTTACATTATTTCAACATGTGTACATAACATACCGGAACTGGTGTCCAGTGCTGCACGATCGCCTTAGTGTCTTCAGCATGATCTTTATTCATATGAGACTGTCAAATAATGGAATTTCAACAAGAATGAAAAATGGCTGCTTCATGAAAGAGGCTGTAGAGATATGTAACATGTGATGGTCAGTTAGAGTTAACTACCGCCACTGGCTTGGAAAACTGAGCTATGGGATCAACTTTGGCAGCTTTATACTCTGCTTCACTAAACTCTGAGCAAAGAAAACAAATTGAGAAAAGGATCATAAATAGTGAAATACAAATAACATAAGGAAAAAAATTAGGTAAAGGTATATTTAATATTCTCTATTTACCATGATTGGTCATGCACAAAATTTTTGCCGGTGTCATATATTTATTGGGGAGCCTTATAGCAAAGATATAAGGAAATTTATCTAAGTTTAGTCCATAAGATAAATATATAAAACACAGAAATTCACTTGAGGTCTAGAGCTTTTACTTGCATAGTCATGAAATTTCCATTGCCACAGCAAAATAGTATGACAGGTTCCAGATATAAACAATTTCAAAGACAAAAGGCAACTAAAATATGTCACGTCAAAATTTCTGAAAAAATGTGACACATTCTTTGCAATTCATCTTCATTTTATACCACCAAAATAACAGTTAGCTCTCATGATCTCCTAAATCAGGAAGTTCAGACAGTTATCACCATCCACACGACAGAAATCTATATAATGCCCAGAGACAAAAATAGGAGATGCAAAATTTCAACAGCACACAGAAAATATTAAAGATTTTTTTCTCTCTCTCTCTAACAAAAGCACAGCCTGAAGAAGCCTTCCATGTCCTCATTAACGAAAAATAAATTCACATGGAAAGAATAGCATGGTTAACAAACCTCCTGATCCTAGTAAAGCTGTTGCGACCCCCGACACGAAACGTACCACTTTTGGTTCAATACGCAGAAAGTGGAAGTCCCCAAAGTCAACCTTCAGAGTGGATGATTTTATTTAGCTGTTATACATCAATATACAGAGGGAAACAAGAGAAAAAATAAAGGGAAGATAAAAGGGTATAGTTACCCAAAATGCATTGGGATGTCTAGCCAAATATGCAGCTCGAATGGCTTCCTTTTCATTTTCAGGAACCTGATTAAAACCAAAAAGAAAAAAATGTTTACTACAGCGTCATATAGCTACAACTCAAATATATTACTTACATTACCACAAAACCCCAAAAATGTGGGTAAAAGAAAAGGAAAACAGAAAACAAGAAGAAACAATCAAGGTAGATTACAACACATAACTGGAAAATGTTCAAGAGATGGTAACTTACAGCAATAGCATCTCCATGTAAAGTGATCACTAAATCAGTCCTATCTTCAGGATCTCTAGCCACAAGCAGTGAACATTTAGGATTTGCAGTTAAGTCCTGTGAAATGCAGAAAGAAGGCTCCTTATCAATGGAAGCAAGCTTTTTCAAAGGTAAATTTTGTTCTTCTGGTTTCTATAGCGGATAAACTGGTCTCTATAGATATTATTATGAATTGTAAGTTGTTGCCCTTGCAGAGACCGGATTTGGTGATACCCCACATAGTACATACCATATGTGATCACCATTTCTTCATCTATACATCATCCAGCACATTCTGCCTTTCAACAACAAATCCTTTGGCTAAAACTAAAATTTTATTCCTCATCTAAATCATTTTATTTCACAACCAGACACAATTAATTCTTAAAATTATTTCATCAGTATCATTTTCCAACGATAACAAAACTAAAAGGGGAACAAAAAAGAAAACCTTGGTATGAACTGCCAGGGTGCTCACTGCTAATATAGGAAATCCATCTGCATCACATGCATAGTCAACCATAGACCCAGATGGATAACCCTCATGCTTCTGCAAGTGAAAAATCAAATAAAGACCATATGAGTAAAGAAAACTGAAGCTGTCTGCAAACAAAAACTAAGATTAAGTAGCACACCAGATATACAAACATTAAAAGGTAGTCTGGTTTCATGCTAAAATAGCAGTAATCCCTACCATTTTCGCTTTGCTGCTTAATTAAATTTACCGTTCCAGAACTACATTTTTTACCTCCATGATCAGGAAAGAAAATAGCGATATTCTATTATGCTATAAAGACAAAATATATGGCAATTCATATTTATTTTAGGGCAAAACTTAGGTAAAGATCCTTATATGACAAACATGTTTACATATAACGACCTTCATATAAGTTTATTCCTTTATGGTGAACTAGTTTAATAGAAGAGATAGTTGGTTAATGAATGGCAATAATTTACAAATATTAAAACAACACAGAATTCATTAGTGGAATGGAAAGTCCAGAAACCTGTGAGAATGTAGAGAGCATCCCACGCACGCCACGATCGAGCACAGTTCGAACTTCTTCAACTGCTGAAAGCCGAGCAGCTTTTTCCTGTTATAACAGAAATTCTCAACCGATCCTAATGTCACTCATACACGATCATATCTATAACTACTTTAACGTTCATATATATGTAAAAGCAATCAAGTAAAGATTGAATAGGAAACCTGATGAGCTTGAATCAATTGAAAAACATTATCCTTGTCGACGTTAGCATCTCCAGGCATCACAGTCTGATCGAGAAATCAACATGAGTATAATATATAACACTTGAGCTAAAGCAATTGAAAATCACGATGAAGCAGTCAAAACAAACAATGATTCTACTTCACGTTGACTAAAATTGGAACAGGAAAAGTTAATTGGAGCATGGAGGAAGGAGAATAGAAAGGGAATAGGTACCGGAGATGTGGATTGCGATGAAGCGGCCATGGTGAGAGGGCGCGTGGAGAAAGAAGAAGAAGAAGGGCGAGAAATGAAGGTGAGAGGGAAGGGAGGGACATAATGGGAATTTAAGCGAGAGAATAGGGAGGGCTTTGTTAATGGCGTCACCATGCTCTTCATTTCTCTTTCCGTTTCTTGCACTCCAACTACAAACCCAAGACCCAACAATCGCTCGCACCAAACGGTCTTGGTAACCTTTTTGTGGATATATCAAGACGGAGGACTGCGTACTGCCAAGCTTCTATTATATTATTTTCTTAAAAAAAATATACAAAACTCTGTCATATTTTACTTATTCAGTAGAAGCATTTTTTAAAAAAATTATGAAAGTCGATAGAATCAGGTTATTAAAACCGGACCGGTCATTGAACCGGTCGAAGCAGCGGTTCAAGGTTCAATGGTTCAACCGGGGTCGGACCGTTAATATTTAAATAAATAAAAAATAATATATTTAGTTTAATATAATAAACTCTTTAAATTTAAGCTGGATTGAGTAAGAAAGTGATTAATTAGGAGGATAAAAAATCAAATTTTGAAGTAAAAACTATNCTTATTTACATTTAGTAAATTAGAGTATTGTCATATTTTAACTTATTTTCATATGTATTTGACTTCTAAAATTATGTTTTCAATTTATTAATGATTATGATTTTATAATTTTTACATTAGATTTATATTATAAATTTTTATATTACATAAACTAAAAATATATGTTTAATTATTTATCAATTAAATCTTGAACTAGTATTTAATGATTGGTTTTGATTATAAAAATAATGATACATTTTTTTCTTTTTGGATAATTATTATAATGTGATTAAAATAAAAATTATCTTTAAATGTGGTAAAAATGCTAACCTATGTATTTTTACTTTCATACCTAACCAAAAGATGTTAAAAAAGAAATAACCATCAATCGATTTTTCTTTTTTCTTTTTTTTTTGGTTTCAGGAGTTCATTACAAAAAAACGCAAAGTAAGAACAAAAAATCAGAACTTCCAAAAAGAAAAACGAAGAAAAAAATGCCAAAAGAACAAAAGCAAAACAAGGAAAAAAAGACTAACGTATCACATCATCAATTTTTTAAAATTTAAATTTAAAGACATTTATTATTTCTTAAGACAAAAGATAGTTAGACTATTTGTAAATATATATAAATTAACATGGCAAGTTACATTTAACTGTAATTTTAAAACAATTTAAAATTTTATATTTTTTTCAGAATGTTAAAAAAAACACCAAAATAAATAGATAAATTATAACTGAAAAATTAAAAATAAAAGAGTTTAGCATCGAAGGTTTTAAGAGAAAGGACTAAAATTTGAACCATAGGGTACGTAAGAAATTAGTCTGATCGGATTTTTTTTTTCCCTGAAAAAAGAACAGTAACAAAATGAAATATTGAACTAGGATAAGAAAAGAACAAGAATAAAGTGAAAGAAAGATTTCAGACAAAAAAAAAGGTGAAAGAAAGACAATAACTCAATAAGTACTAGACTATAGATATTTTGGTGTACTAGTTTTTGGATTGTTTCTTGCTAGATTATCATAATCATCATCTAATCACACGTAATTAGAAGCTGCAAAATACCATTACATACACAAGAAAGGACAAATGTCCCTGAAAAATAAACAATCGCTGTTCGTTTAATTGTTCATCGATATTTCCCGATCAGATTACTAATTTCCAATCATTAGAATTTTCAGTTTTAAAAATCCAAACACCTAAAAAAAATCCTTTCTGCCATGGTTAGGACTTAGGTATACGCATCATCTAATTCAGTTACAACATTTGACGGAAAACGATCAGCAATTTTAAATCTAAGCAAGCAAGTGCGATTCACAAAGTTCACAAATCAGAATCTCCAATCATAATCGAAAACCATCGTATTCATTCAAACAAGGAGAACATATCAATCACACCAGTGCGAAGATTCAACAAAATCGAGCTAAGGAGGGAGAGAATATACAAAGGAAATATTTGACGGAAACGATTAACAATTTTGAATCTAAGCAAGCGATTGCGATTCACAATGTTCACAAATCAGAATCTCCGATCAAACCATCGAAACCGAATAAATCAGGAACACGATAAATCGAGCTAACGAAGGAGAGAGGGAATATACAAACGGAATCAATCGGAGTGGCGGTGGCGGGTGAGATCGACGGGATTCCGGCCACCGTCGTCGTCGAAGCCGAGATAGGTAGAGAGAGAAAGGGCGAGACGGCGGAAAGGGAAGCAGAAGAGGAGGTGCAAAACGGTGTCGCTGGTGAATCGCTGAGGATTGCAGGCGATGTATTGGCAAAGATTTGCGGAGACTTCTGCTACCTTCACCACCACACCACTATTCAACACCATCTCTTCCTTTCTTCCTTCAGATCTTTCTCACACTTCCTTCGCTTTCTTTCTTCTTCTATGTCTCTCGATTTTGACGATTCCGGACCCTAACTTGTAAAACGAATTTGAATCTTGGCTTAAGTGCAATTTTGGTCCCTTAACTTTTGCAAAGGTCTCATTTTGGTCCTCTAACTTTTTTTGTTGCAATTTTGGTCCCCTAACTTTCGCAAAGGGCTCAATTTGGTCCCCTAACTTTTTTTGTTGCAATTTTGGTCCCATAACTTTCGTAAAGGTCTCAATTTGGTCCCCTAACTTTTTTTGTTGCAATTTTGGTCCCCTAACTTTTGAAAGCGTCTCACTGTTGGTCACAAGTGCACTTTTTCCATCCATTATCTGCCGTTAGTGCCGATCTGGCAGACTGAGTTGGCTGATGACGTGACAAATATGGGTGAAGTGGATTAAAAAAGGACCATTATGCGGAGACGTTTTCATGACTTGGAAGTGCACTTGGGACCAATAGTGAAACGTTTTCAAAAGTTAGGAGACCAAAATTGCAACAAAAAAAGTTAGGGGACCAAATTGAGACCTTTGCAAAAGTTAAGGGACCAAAATTGCACTTAAGCCTTGAATCTTTTATGAAGTGTATTTTTTTTTTCCTTTACTTTCACAGAGTTTTTATTTGGTCTCATAATTTTTTTTTTTACAATTTTGGTCCATAGCTTTTGAAAACGTCTCATGTTTGGTTCCAAGTTGATTTCCATCAATTATCTTCCGTTAAATTCACTTCACCCGTATTTGTTACATCATCATTCAACTCGGTATGTCATATCATCTTTAACGACAGAAAACAGATGGAAATCAGCTTGAGACCAACGGTGTAATGTTTTCAAAAGTTATGGGACCAAAGTTGCAACAAAAAAGTTATGAAACCAAATTAAGACCTTTGCCAAAATTAAGAGACCAAAAGGTGCACTTTAGCAGTTTAGCCATCTTTTTATTTTAACACATATGCATAAATTAGCAATGTCTAAATTGAACTTTTAAAGATGTCAACTATTATTTAAAAAAAATATACATGAGTTGATAAATTAATCTTTTGAAAATTTCATTAATACACATTAAGTTTTTAAAATCATAAAATTAGTACAATTTAATCCTATAAGTATTAAAAATTGATTCCTAAAATATGGATAAGAAAAATTAAAACACGTGAACTTCAACACTTTCAAAAATTAAAATGTATTAATTAAAAATTTACAATCTGATTTATTTGTTTTTAAACAATAATGCATATTAGAAGTTGAGGGAATAAGAGGGAGCATAAGGAATACGTGTTTGGTGATCCAACAATGTTATTGGCTAGTGGGCTACCACAAAGTCTGATATTTATCAAAATCTTTCAACTCTGTAATTAAGAATTTTTTACTCGGGCATCCTGGGATCCTATTATCCCCATGGTTTATTTTAAAATGTAAATCAAACACAATACATGTAAGTTGTAACTATGTAAGAGCTTCTCTCGTCTAGGTGTCATTTTTTAATTATTTAAAACAAGATTATAAGCATGTTTTATTTATTTTTTTCAATGAGAATTGAGAAGTAATTTGTATTCAACAAATCTTTTTTTTAAAATATTTTTGGATATTATATTTTAAAAGATGTTTAGATTATAAGAAGAGGTAGATAAAAAAGGTTAGAAATCATTACTGTAATTGATCATTTTAAACAGCCTTGTATTTTTGTTTTACAGATATATTTTTATATTTTTCTTTGAATAAGAAAAGTACTTTTACTACCCCCATAGAGGCAAATTATGCTTTTTAAAATTTATGATCAAGCGATTCTCTTTTTTGAATTAATACTTTGAAGAAGAAAAAATAAACAGCTTCTCATTTGTCCAAACAGGCAATAAAAGTAAAAGCCAAAATTTATATTATTCTCGCCCACTTGTTATCCTATCATTTGATTGAAGTATTCATATACGTTACTTTCGCTTTACTTAAGTTAAATACCATCCTGTTGTCCATTAGTCTCAAAATTTTGTTACATTCATATCCTGTCAATACGGTTATCACATCATCCAAAATATGTACAAATAATATAACTTTCCGTCTACCTTACTTCGTATTTTATTCACAAATAAATCAAATCGCCACAAATTCAAAATCCATACGGAAGAAGTAATATTTTATATTCATTCCTTCACAATGGTAGGATTTATATGCATAAATCATCCATTTATATTGCTATTACTGCCAATGCCAACCCATATGAAGTTACAGAGAAAACACAATTTGAACAGCAAAGATTATAATAGGTAGACATAAAAGTCTCCATATCCTCTCACTACATTCCCCCACTTCACTTCCCAGGATAGTCTTGGCTACTAAAATTCTAAGAAATGATAATTGCATATACATTGCAAGAAGATAAACCAAGTAAACCAATATATTGAGTGGTTTCAACTTTTCTAGCATTGAAGATATCCTTTCTCATCCAAGTAAGAAATCACCTGTCCTGCCATCACAGAGGGTGCTGGACAAACTCCATCTTTCTTTTGTATTTCCACCTGAAAATGGAAGAGTAATGTTGAGATATAAATCAAGTAAACCTATTTTTTAGTCCTTAAATTTGTCCCTTATTTATCTTTTAATCCCTAAATATTAGAAATACACATTTTGGTCCCTCATTTCTTTAAAAAAAATTAACTATTTAGTTCTTACAAATAATATTTCAAGAATTAAATAGTCAACATTTGTATAAAAGAGAGAGAGAGAGAGAGACCAAAAAGTTTATTTCTAATATCTCAAGATTAAATATTAGTTTTAGGACAAATTCAGGGATCAAAAAAATAAGTTTTCTCATATAAATACAAGTAACATCCTACACAGCACAAGGATAGAAAGATGTAAACAGCAATTCTCGGATGTTGTGGCTCCATTTAATACATACCTCACAGTTGATGGGTGCTTCATAAGGATCATCAATACCGGTGAAACCTAAGCAATTTAACAGATAGTTCAAAGTAGTTTAAGCAGGTCTTGTTCACAAGTGTTTCTATGTAATATTGGTCATAAAAGATAAGTACAAATATAAAATACTGTGACTTTTGAAGCATTCATAGGAGTAACATCAAATTTTGTGTAAAACAAAATAACACATGTTTGGGTGCAAAGAGAAAATTGTCGATTACGCAGCATACAGCCAATGCAAGAATGAGTTCTTGAGCTACCTTAGAGCTAAGGGACGAGCAATGAATTCTTAGAATATTATTTCCAAGGACTCTGAAATTTTAAGTACTTTAGTGACATCAAATGATTGAGAATTTAGAAGTGAAATCAAATTAAGTTGATATATATCAGTCTGAAAAGGGAATCTAACACCAAGATTAACTAAAACATTAATAAAGCCAGTCCGTGCCATCCAGGCTTTGAGTAACAAGCTCCAGTTAGGGGTACAGATACCAACTAAGGTTGAACAACCAATGAGTTACAGTTGTCCAGTCCCACTTTTTTTGTTATGAACACAGCTAAGGAAACTGGAATCATAGCTGCCAACACACTTATAGTCAACATTTCCATCATCAAAGTATAGTCAATACAATATTTGTGCTTCATGAGATCAAAAGAGTGTAGTTCCAACTCATTACCACCGCAATGATCATTGTGACAACTTGCCTTATATGTAATTAATTGTATGACTGTATGGCACCTCATGCAACTTATGGCTATGAACAGCAGTCTCACAGAAGTCAGATTGCCATCAGAGTCCAGAAGTCCCCACCACAACCAAGGTAACTACATCCTAATTTGCTTCTTTTTTTTTTTTGGCCAATTTTCTGTAAGCCTTATGTAGTACAATATTGTATAGTACTGAAATGTAAATAAAGTTTAAGAGAAACTCCTATGAAAAGCTCTATATTCACTTTAACACCACTCAACATAAAAAGCAATAAAAAAAAAGAGCTGCTTCTTACTGTATATAGTTTTGTAAAAATTATATGCAGCCCTAAGATGATGTAACTTTCAATATTTTTAAACAATAAAAACCTAAGTTTATTCACTTCAAATGATACCTATAGTTGCGCCTTGCATTGAAAATCAGTGAACAACGCAGAATAAACTTTTCCTGGGGTTTCTTTAAATCTGTTGGCATTCTTTTCCTCATACCCTCCACAATCTCCCCGCCCCGGAAGGAAAAAAAATGAAACCCAACTTTTTTTTGGTTTCCTATTTTAGCAGTGAATAAGGACATAAAAAGACAATAGAAACACACCTTTGATTTTTCCAGCACGAGCAAGCTTGTAAAGGCCTTTTGGATCTCGTTCCTCACACAATTCGAGAGGCATGTTCATGTAGACCTATGTATGTGGATAACATGGAAATCAACTATCAAATATCATCCAAAACAAGTTATTTAAATATAAGAGATATTTAACAGGGCCTTGCCTCAATAAAATTATTATCAGGCAACATGGCACGGCAATTTTCCCGATCTTTTCTATATGGAGATATCAGACTGGCAATACATATTAAACCAGCATCAGCAAAGAGCTTTGCCACTTCACCTGAATTAAACAAGAAAATATATGTCTTACTACTGTTTAATGTATACCAGCTAGTCTTATAATTACAGTATCTACTAGAATAACCCCTTCCTCATTACTTCTACAATTTGGGTTAATTTATTATAAATACCTGTACTGTCTTTCGTTAACAACTTGTTTGTTACTGAGACACCAAATTTAAGTAAATGTAACCCAAAAGAAATCTAAAGCTATGTTTATATTTCCGGAAAACAGACCACAGAAGAATTCATGATAAACGGCAAGTTAGCTAATGCCTTGTCATTTTAATTCAGTTCAAAAGTCTTAGTAGCGAATATACACAGAGAAATTAATACATCTATTTTAAAACTAAGAAAAAACTCAGAATTTATCATGCATTCTAGATTGCAGATACCACTCTACTATCTACTCTTGAGACCAACGCATGAAGAACACTCTCAAACTAATATCAAACCCCTGTTACCCCAATTATTAAAGAACTTGTTTACCAAAACAAGCATACCAGTTCTGCGTATATTTTCGGTGCGGTCTTCAGGTTTAAAACCAAGATCCTTGTTTAGTCCATGCCGAAGATTATCTCCATCAAGGACATAAGATAACTTTCCCCTTGAGTGTAGTTCTCTGCTTAGTGAACATGCTAATGTGCTTTTTCCTGCACAGATTGAGAAAACAATCAGGTGGAATAATACTTATTAATGACAAGAAATCAAGTATTGTTCCATGATAGTTAAAGAACACATGGAGATTTGATAGTCAATTTAGAAAGTAATGAGACAAAAATCTATCGAGACCGCATAACAAAGATTAATAAAACCAATGGAGTGCCAGTTTTCAGGATCAGTTATTTCTTTTCTTCCAAGCTCTGTCTTATCTTTTTGCAGTAGTTACTCTTGGTATATATGCAGCCTCATGAACAGTACGCATATCTTTAACAATTCAGTTGACTTTGTATTTTCAAAACCCCAGTTTTATATTTTAAAAAATTGTTAGTACTCTCATCTGTCAATATATATTTCATAAAAATCATAGTTATTCGGTTTTAAGGAAATTTTGAAGTTCACAAAAACCTTAAAGCACATGTAATATATATTAGCCACATGCCCATATCAAATCATTGATTTTTTTCAACTTGGAAAATTGCCCATGCTATGTGACAGACAATAGTTGCTAAAGGACCCAGGGCAGTAATTTTATAAAAATAAGGTGAAGTTCAAATCTGAAAAGCAACTAGACAAAATAGATGAAAAACAGGAACATCAAATATTGCAAGGGCTTATTTCCGATACTAAACTAGCAAGGGAGTATAGAAAATCTAGTACTAAAAAAATAAAGTCAGACTAACAATATGAACCTGATCCACTGAGACCGGTAATCCACACTACGCATCCCTTTTGGTTAAGAAGCTTCTGCCTGTCAAGCTTTCCTACTTGACATTCTTGCCAAAATATATTAGTTGACATGCCCACGGTTGTCATTGTAAACAATTCCTCTAGTCCTATTATAAATAAATTGAACCATTAGTTGCAATCCATTCGTAAACATGAGAAAAGGAGGCTGTTACAACAGAATATAATGATCATAATGCAAACTAAAGACAAAGCTAGAAATGAAAAATAAATGGGGAGATTAATGAATAAAGATATATTAAAGAGAGCATAAGTTTACAGATTAAAAAGAAAGGATAGCCAATGGTTTTTCTTCTGCAAAGATAAAAGGAAAAGATTTATATGCTACTTTGTTTTACATTATCCTTTCTTGAAAAAAAAAATCAAATGAATTTGCATTAGTAACTGAAATTATGAAGAACTCGGTGTGTGCAGTAATAGGTTCAAGTCATTCAACATAGTATATCAAGCATACATTAACAGACATCTTTTCAATCTTGACAGTGGTGTTCTATCACATGATCCTCAAAGATGCAAGTCCGAAGGAGACTTGAGAAGTGCTTAAAAAGGCCAAGCATAATAGCCATGGTACAAAGATGTAGGCATGAATAGACACAGCAATTTCAGGATAGTGAGAGTGTGACATCATCAGATCCACTATTTTGTGTCGATCAAAAAAATTGAAGGGCTTGACAGAAAAAGCGTCTATATACATTGTACTGATAAAAGCACTCCATAAAGATAGTGACGATCTCTTAAAGGGGTAATCAAATAAAAATATTGGACCGGAAATATCTTGCGTAATCCCCACTCAAGTTTCTAAATGATTCTCCTGTACAAGATTTGCAGCATATGCTTGATACACACTCAACAGAAATTACTTTCACATATTAATAATTCATCCTAATTGAGAAAGCAACTGAAATTATAATTAATTTGTAGATAAATATAATCCTAGACGAGGCCTACCACCCCTTAGGAGCCTGCTTTCTATGTAGAAAACTAAAGCATCCTTGCTATGGCCAATCATTCAGAAAGTTTGGTCACTGAAAGAATCTGTTCTTTGGAATTTCTACTTTACATATCGCTTATTGAACCAGATGTCAATTTTTTCCAAAGCTTTTCAACACGATGCCCTGAGTCTACTCCTCTATCCTTTTCAATTAGCGCTTTTCAGTTCTTATCCGATTCCGGAAATCTAAATGCGATGTCTTAAAAATGGATATTCTTCTTCTCCAACCCCACAAGCAGACAGAAAATAAAAGAATAAAAACATAAACCAGTTTGTTGAATATGAATCACGTCCAAACAATTATCCTAAAGAACAAGAACCATTAATCTGGTACGGCATTTACCCAGGGCATGATCACAGAGGCTTAGAATGAACAATAATCAGGCGAACATTAATAACAAACAAGCAAAATAGAAGGAAATGCTGGTTCGATGAAATTGAGTTGAAAAGCAGAAAAGAACGAGAAAGAGAGTGAGTACCCGGAAGAAAAAAAAAAGTGGGTAGTGTAAAATCGAGAAGAGATTGAGGAAAGCGAGGCTTACATACATGAGCCGAAAAATCAGTGGCGCGAAAAGAGAGGAAAGTCGAAAGCGAGGGAGACGGAGGAGGAGCATTACAAATCTCAGAAATTTTGGAGAGAATGCTAATTTTTGAAGGATTGGATTGGAAGAAATAATAAATGTGAGAGAATGAAAACCGAAGGGAAATCAATGAATTAATGAATGAACCTGGACGCGCCCTTTTCTTTGTTTGTTTGGATCGAGCGTTATAATCAGCGTCGTCAAGCCATATGTATTGGTCATGGCTTCGATGACGTGGAACGATCGCTGACCGTAGATGTATTGGTCGCGTCTAAATACACGGACGGATTCTTTCGTGCTTAAACCATGAAATGTTGTTCAATGTTAGGGATTAGTCTCTAAATTTACAGATTTAATTAATTAGTCATTAAATAATTAAAATATATCACTCAATTTTTAAATTATTATAATTATCAAATGATGTGATTCTTTTTAACTAAAAAATAAAAGTTTAAGGCAACCAAAAAAATATAAATAAAAGTTTAAGGACAAAATAAAGTAAGAAATTAAATAGTATAAAATCATATCAAATTCAGAAAATAGATCGTCACCAAAATAATTGAAATTTTTTAAGGCTTTTTATTATTCGAATATTGATTATTAACTTTGTATAAATTTAGGGATTAAATAATATATTTTCTCTTTTAATATAATACATGTTGTCTAACCTAATAAGGAATTAAAGAATAGATCATGATTTAATTGTTTTAACTGCATTCTAAATTATATTAAAAAAATAGATGACTTTTAAAGAATAAACATTTTTTTTGTATAAACCAATGGTATTTATTATCGGGAACAGTGATTAATCTCTCCTTTGCGGGTTCTCCACTTAAGAGTAAACAGCTAGTTACCTAATGTTTTCCATACTTAAAGGTTAAAGGTGAGATTCAAATTTTCACTATTCAATTAAAGGACCAAGTGAGGAACTACTAGACCACACTCATATGTTTAAAGAATAAACATATTTGTTAATGTTTGAACTTGTTTGGAAATTATGATTTGATAGTCTTTAAACCGAATACATTTTTTAATCCTTATTTCTTACAAATACAAATAATGATAATTATTATAATAATAATAGTTATAATATTTAATGATTCAGCAATTCCCTAACTAATTTGCATAATTTGCATAATTGGATATAAACTATAAAGCTAAAGATTTTTTAAGTTTCCTTATTCTAAGCATGTATCATGTGGGTGGGTGTTAGGAAATTATGCATCACGAATTAGCACGGCACTAATAATTAGTATGCTACTATTGAAAGGTATTTGATTAAATATAAAATTACAATATTATATACAAAATATTAAATTAAATATGAAAAATAATATATATACAAAATTTTGTTAGCACATTCATCCAAAAACGAGTCAATAAGAAAAATTGAAAATGTTGTATATAGGAAAATTTTTTAAAATGTTAGATGATCTATATGAATTCATTGCACACTCTTCAAATGACGATTCATCAAATAACACTAAGCCGTTTGGTACACGGATTGGAAAAATAGTCCCAAGATTAGAAGATCCGGCATAGACTAATATTGGGTTTGGTACGGGATTAAAAAATTAGTCCCGGGAATATTGTATTCCCAGGAGTAGCATAATTTCTTAAAATAACTATTTTTTAATCCCACCCTAAAGGGTGGGATTAGTCTAATCCCATGAGATAGGATTATTTTCAGGAATATAATTCTTGAGAATAAAAAAATAATCCGTATACCAAATGCCCCCTAAGAATGTTGTTTATAAGGAAGTGTTCGAGAACGTTAAATAATAGATCAGTATTAAAGCTTAGATGATGGATTGAAATAGAAATTATGTTATTAGCATAGTATTTTATATATTTAATGAATAATATTGATTATTTCATTTAAACTGTGCAAGAGGTGAGCAATATATTTCATATGCATGTGTAAATTATAAGATTTAATTTTGGGAAGGTTACCACTTACCGGTGCAATGCATGAGTCAAAATAATGACATACTATTTTGTATATCCAATGAATAATGTTGATTAGTTCTATTGCAATGGGTAAGCAATATGTTTCAACTATAAATATAAACATAAACTGTAAGATTTAATTTTGACAATCCTACTCTTGCACGGGTCATGTAATAATGGATATTATGTTAGCTAACAATTTGCTTTTTCGACAAATTATATTTTTTTTTGAAAAAAAAATTATCATATTTGGAACAGTTATTCATACTAATCCGATATGTAATGAATATGAAATATTTAATTTAGACAAGTTTGGACAGAAGGGTGTTCTAAATATTTAATTAGAGGAATGGCCATCCTTAAAAATAAAAATAATAATAATAAAAATCAAACAAAAATATCTTCAATAAGACTCAAATTCGAGCTTTTATCTACAGGGACAACTTATTGTGGTTCTACAAATATATTTAATTTGAATGTTTTGAATCAAAATAACATAAGAAGAAAGAACTGGATGGAACCGAATGCAAGAAAATGAAGTTGAATTTTCAAAATTGAAGAAAGAAATTAAATGTGATACTCATATTCATACCTATTATTTGCTTGGCGTTCAGCCTTCAAGTGAGAGAGTATATAGGAAAAGATGATGGAGAAGGGAGAGCATGAAGTGAAAATGAAACAAGAGAAACATATAGAGAGAGAGAGAGTCCTACTACATGAAAGAAGATAAAGTACTTTTTTATGGTTTGATAATGGATCAAGTCCTACTACATGCAGAATTGTAACATTTTTTTTATAGGATAAAATTGAGGTAAAATTTTTTATATATTTGTTTTCTTAATTTAGGATAAAAAAGGGGGGAAATATAGTTTAAAAAAATAAATAAACTATAAATATTAAAAAAGGAAGAGAAATATAAAGAATTAAGTTCTCAGAGAGTTTAAACTTCATGTACTATAATTTTGAGAATATTTTTTTTGAAAGATATTAAAAAAATTTATAAATAAGACAACCAATTATATAAAACTTACATTTTCTTTATCTATTCCTATCCTTGTTCTAATTTCACATATCTTCTTCTTCTGATTTCAGATGATCCCACTCGAATGAAGGTGAAGATTATTGGTAAAAAATGAATCGTATTCCTATATATTCCTGAATTAAAAGCTATTATTCACTTGAATTTATTGACTTTGTTGATGTGCCCTCAAAATTAAATTCCTCCAGAGATACTTGCCGCTAGCCATGTCCACCAATACCCACAATCCCTTCTCAATCCTCTGTAACACAATATAATCGGCACGCAAAATTCAGGTATAGAAAATGGAAAAACAAATAAAAAGCATTACTTAATTAATTCAATTCTTTGAATAAAAATAATAATTAAAAAGAGAGATATCAGATATAATTATAAAAGCATGCAGTACCTTTTTAAAGGTAGAGTGTTGTTGGTTTTGAGAGTCTGGGTAAGTAGTGTGAAATTCTTGTGGGGAAGAACGCACCGTTTTGCAGGCAAAGTATGCAGCCAACAAGGCAGAGAAGAAGATCAAGATGAACCTTAGAGGACACATGTCTTAATTCTCATTTATGAAAGTTCACAAATCACAAGAAATAAACAAGAAGAAGATGATGATGATTAGAAGAAGAAATGTGAGAATTGTAGAAAGAATTTGAGAGAAGCCAAAAAGTTGAGAATTGAATTGAATTTTGAGGAATGAGTTGATGCTTATATTTGTGAGAAGAGTAATAGAAGCGCGTTGATTTTGAGTGTTTGGGATGACAAAATTATTTTACCATGTCATACATATGGCTTCTTCAACCTCCTTGACTATTTCACTCTTTCTTTATTTCTCATGCTTACTCATAGCTAAAAAAAAAATACAATCAAAAGTTATCTAGATTTTTAAATAACTTTTATTAGTTTTCACTTTTCTTTTTTAAATATTTTGAAGTTATTTTTTTAAAAAAATTATTTTTATTAGTTTTTACTTTTTTATTAAAACATAATTATTATTTAATGACTGTGTCATTTTTCCTCTAGTCAACATGCTAGGAAGGGCTACAAATGTTTTTGCGTGCTTCACCCCGTTTCTACAAGAAAAGTTAGGTCTCAAAAACACTATCCTATTAGATTGTTTCAAAACTACTTTTATATTTAAATATGTATAAATTACTTTACTTTTTTTAACTACAGACGTGCCCAACCTGTCCTTACTCCTTCCTTCAAAAAGTAAATAGCCTTTATTTTCTGCCTGAACTTTGACAAATCAAATCGAATCCTAAGAACATGGCATGCTATCAATTTTCAATGACAAACTTAACAAGCAATCGGCAAATTGTTAAAAGTTCAAGGAAATTGAAAATGGAGAATTAATATATGATTAAATAAGCATGCGATGGAAGCACTCAATTCATAATAAACAAGAAGTCAATTTGGCATCAAATCCCTTGATTGGGTGTCTAATGTTATCTCCAAAGCAAAATAAGAACAGCACTATAAAAACATTACACAAGATTGCCCTAATATCTTCCCCTTCCCCTAAAACCACCACCCCGTCCTCCACCTCGCGGCGGACCACCTCGACCACCCCTTGGGCCACCTCTTCCACGAAATCCACCACTTCCACGGCCGCCTCTACCTCCACCACGTCCTCCTCCTGGGCCTCCGCCTCTGCCGGCTTGAGTTTGACCCCTGCAACAAAAATCAGCAAATCATGTTTAGTTGGGTGAGTTAACAGTTTTAAAACCCTTTAAGCACATTGAAAAAAACAAAACAAATAAAAACAGATTTGTATGTTAAGCATGAATACTAGCATCAATACATCGACTTAAGAAAATCAAATGAGCAATTGAAAAAAAGAAGTAGCAAATAACGCCAATTACATGGCGAATAGTTTCAACCTGGAAAAGAGGGAAGAGAAACGCTATAAAACATTGGAGAAAGAGCCAACTAAATTCTAAGACAGCGAAGACCAAACATTAAATCCAGCCTTCACCAATTCTATTCACGTATCACCTCATATAATCTAAACCCAAGAGAACTCCCTTCCATTGGGCTAAAAAACAATTGTCAAAAGTAACATTTTTGTATACATTATACAACAGCAGAGGAAGCACCTATTCATAATATTCAACCAAACCATAAATGGGAACCAGAAATGAAAATTTAAAGAATTTTCCCACAGTCCTATAATCCCTTTTAACAGCAAATTAAATAACAAGTGGCTAAACCAGGGCAATAGGTCATAAAGCCTACCGACCATGGTAGCTATTCAAGCAACAATTGCTAGCAGGAATGCCATTGCTTAAATCAAGTATGGAAGCATGGAAATGTAAAGGGCCAACAGAGAATAGGCTGTGGAATGGTACATATACTTGGAAAAAGTAGTGTTGACTGTTGAGCTCTTTACACGCTCAATTCAGTCTGTTTCAGAAATAAATACATGGAATTTCTGATAATGGCCAAATGCAGAGATATGTAAAAGAACAATGAGTCAAATGAAAATCTACATTTTTGTTTTGGATTAAATCAAAACTTAAGAGGTGAAAGTTTTCCAAAGTCTTATAATAAGAGTAAAAAACATAAAAGTTGATCTGTAAACATTGACCAACTGGTCTCTATCCAAACTTATTTTTATAATATTCTTCTCCACGCGGAAGCCCTACACCCGTCCCCACCGAAAATAAGTAGACAGATGTGTATACTTATCAAATTTGTACTCAATCATGTTTACAGATTAAGAAGGAAATATGCCCCTCAGCATAGTCTCCTATAGCATTGCCAATGGCATGATCTCACCCTTCTTAGATGTCACGATGTATCAACAATCCATAATACTATAAGAAATTCAAGCAAGTTTACGAAAAAGCAAAATGGTTGTCTGGATGTGCAGTAACTGAAAAACTGAAATCAAGACCGCCGACCATATTCCATGAAAAAAAATAGTTCTCCACATAAGCAAGTTAATGAAAAAGCAACTTGATTTCCCACTAGATAGGCATGTCAGCCCCATTTATCAACTACCATCTCTTGCCTTCTAATTGAAGGTCGAGATTAAACAAAATGCTCAAGAGACATTATAAAACACAAATACAACTAACTGATATTCAACTGAAGGTGACAATAATTTTGCGAGAGGCAACAGTTAATAAGGAATAAGAGAACATACTTTGGTTGCGGAAGAAATCTAGCGAGAGGCAACAGTTTCCTTGGGTCAATATAGAACTTGTCACCAGACGAATAAGAAGTAGCAACAATCCCTTCCATCATTTTAATCGAGAAATACTGCAATAGTGCAATAGAAGAAGAAAATCATATATCCCACTTCTACATAAGACCAAATAAGAAGGCACTGGTCTGGCAAAAAATTTAGAATGTACTGGCGAATTAAAACACATATAAGAAGAACTCACAGATTCATTGATGGGACCAAATATTTCATCAACTTTACCAATCTGAGTCATGTTCTTCAGATAAATGGGGGCATTGAAGTAAGGAACTTTCTCATTAGTAAGTTTCGTGACCGCGTCTCCTTCACTTGCATGTAGAAATGTTGAAACCTCTGCACACACCACAGAAACTCTTTAAAATACACAGCATAGCCCACTGAATGTACCTTTTTTCCCCCCTAACAAGCAGGACTCTTTTCACATTTTAGAATCGCTAGCACACAGATTTCCCGTTTCCCACTAAATCTCAAAGAAACATAACTTAAGCTTAAGCTCCGTGCAGCTTCTCACTCCAAACAGAAAATCAACTCAACACTCGTCTAAATCTTAAAATAAGAGACACAATATTATTACATAAGAAGAGGATGAAACAAACCTACGACTTCGGTGGGTGGGCCTTCATCACGAAAGCCGCCACCGCCACCGCGGCCACCTCGAAATCCGCCGCCACCTCTTCCTCGGCCGCCATCACGTCCACCTCTAAATCCGCCGCCGCGGCCAGCTCCTCTCGGTGGTCTCATCGTTTGGCAATCAGAAAGCGATCAAGTTCACTAATATACAACTCAACTCGCAAGTCACACAACAATGGCTGCCAAGCGCGAAAGGCCAGGGTTTATAATTCTCGTTACAGAGAGAGAGGTTTAGGGTTTATTGACAATAGGGTTATCATCATGTTTGGACACAAGATTAACATATCCTTGGGCCACTCTTTTTTTTTCGTATCCAAAAAGTGATAAGAATTGGGCCCTCTATTGTCTGCCTTTTTCTTACTGGACTTAGAAGGCAGGAAATAGAATTACTAAAAGTTTGTGTCTTTTATCGAAAAAAAAAAAGAAAATTAACCTATCTACGAGTTCGATCATTTCTTTATATAAATAAGATTATTTTGGTTTCTTCATTAGAAATAATCATATCTTAAACTAGGAGCTTTGCGTGCCCTAACGAGCACGCAAATATGTATGTAAAATAAATAAGGGACTAAATTGTTAACTTAGTAAAGAAAGAGAGACCAAATAGTAAATTTTCTCATATTTTTAATTTCATAGACTATAGTTTTAAACATGAACGACCAGAAAGGGGTGGAGCCATATAATATAAGATATTGTCAAACAATAAATGTAAAAACCTATCTGAATTCAATTTTTATATTGATAAAATAGTAAGTTTTGGACCAATTTGAGAAATTATAAAAATATGTAAGACTCATCTAAAATAAATAAAATATTTAGGACTAATTTGAAATTACCTCATATGGGGAGAGTGAGTGGGGGAGACAGTGGTGGCATTTTTTAATTATTTTTTACCTTTTTTTAATTCAATTATTTTTTTAAAGAAGTGAGAAGAGAGTGATAATTTTTTTTTTTAATTCATTAATTTTGACCAACTAAAAAACGGTGGAGCCATATAATATAACTAGGGGCTTTGCGTGCCCTAACGGGCACGCAAATATGTATGTAAAATAAATAAGGGACTAAATTGTTAACTTAGTAAAGAAAGAGAGACCAAATAATAAATTTTCTCTTATTTTTAATTTCATAGACTATAGTTTTAAATATGGACGACCAGAAAGGGGTGGAGCCATATAATATTAGATATAATATAGTATAGATAGGATTAAATATTAGATTGTTTTGATCAAATTGCGTGGTGATAAACGATATCTCTTTTGCCAAATCTGCATTTGGCATTCATTACTCAGTATGCCCCCAAGATATTTTTTTTTTATCAAATACCCAAGTCCTAACTAGTCAGACTGGTCAAAAAAAAAAAGTCCTACTCCGATTTATTTTTGAACTGAAAATTTTCCCTCGGTTAAAATTAAAACAATAGAGAAAATCGTCTATTTGGAAATAGCAGTTCATACGTTATTATATACTCGGTGCACCTATTTATTGTAGCACACCCCATCATTTATTTTCTTCCTAGAAGGAAAAGTATTTGGTAGATTAAAACCTAAAACAATTAATGCAGTTCAAAATAACTTCAAATGAAATTACCATTCCAATAGCATACACTGACCACGGGCAAGCATTGAACCAAGATACTTCACCTTTCAGTATATATATATTTTTTTCCATATCGATTAGAGATCTAGCTAGCAGTTGTCTCCAACACCACAGATACATAATTTGCATGAAATTGGATATAATTTTGAAGCACATGAAAAATTAGCCAGCCATTGTATTGCAGGTTAATAACCTCAACAAATTGGTGAACCCATTTGGCTCAGCTTGGTTGGGGAACCAACTCTCCCATCCCACATTACAACTCTAGTTTCTGTTTTTCCATTACTTTTTTTACAATTATGACAAAAATTTTACACGGGAGACCTAAAATTTTCCTTTATAAAAGCAATAGTTACTCATTCCAATTCAACATTCGCAGGGACCCTTTTGTCTTCTGAATTTTGACTCATTTGTCATTTACATACCAAATATACACCTGAGAAGTTAGCAAACAGTCCGCCCATAGCATATTGAGGCGATATAGAGATTCTTGGACCATTTTTCCTGCAAATGGAGCAAACTAGTAGTTAATACTTAATACTTTAACTTAAAGAAATTATTTTTGTCCAGATCTCTTACCCAAATAACTCATCAATTACTCAGTATTAATTATAAAACAAAATGGGATTCTGGATAAAAATATTTTCACCCACCAATATAGGTGGAGTGAGAATATATTTGAGTCCCTAAGTTTACCCAACACTGTGATTTAGTCCCTGCATATTGAAAATATACTTTTCGCTTATCCCTGATTTTTTCTCTAAACTTCGACTATTTAGTCCATGAAACATTAACTACAACACTAAATAGTTTATATTTGTAAAATAAAATGATTAAAAAGTGTATTTCTAATATCCAGAGATTAAATTGTAATGTTGGGACAGATTTAAGGACCAAAAATAAAAGATTTCACAATATAGGTGATTAAATGTGCAACACAAGTTTTAACTACCAACCCAATGTCAGCAGGATGAAAAGGCAATAATAAGGATTGCAGATTACCTTAACATGAGTACTAGGGAAGGCGGTAGTACGCAGAGTCTCTTGAGTTTCATCAAGCAATTTGCGTTTTGGTATGCTCAGTATGAAGGCCGCCTGATCAGCAGTAGCAGCCATGGATGTTATTCGGTAACCATTCTCCCATCGCCGATGAATACCTTCACTTGGATATAAGAAGTCAAGCTCCACAACCTTGCATCATTAAAATGGAAAAGCAAGAAGATATAAGATATCAAGTAGACTCAGACAGGCCAAAAGTCAATGCAGATTTGGATTTGATACCTGATCAGAATACCCCGCATTCCTCGACATAACAACACCCCAGCGACTGCCAGCAGTTGTCATTGAGGTGACGTGAAATCCTTCTTTCCACTTCTTATTTATCCACTTGAAAGGAAATGATTCACTGACCTTGTAGGACTGCTGAGTGTAAGGAGTTCCTATAACATAAGGATACTACCATGAGATAACAAAGGACAAACCCAGAAAAGACTCAAAATAGTATGTATATTGGTAAAGTTTAAACTTTAAAGCATTCAATACTTGAATAATATAAAGGGCTGTAAAGAAGGAAGTAGTTCATGTAACCAAATCATTAGACAACATTTTTCACATGAAACGTCAATAGACTTTGATAACTACAATGGCCCGGTTTAAAGCACTTTATACTTGAATAGTATACATGATCTAAGGTAAAGAAGAGAGTAATTCATATAACCCACCCACTTCACAAGCACGTAAATAAACTTATGTGGATAGATGGTTAAACCTTTGGACATAACAACCAAGGAACTCCCATTTGTTGCACCAGCAATTGAACTAATGTAGTAGTTTTTCTCCCATTGTTCCATAATCCAATCCTGAGGAAACAAAAAATCCAAACACCATCCATACACATCAAAATTCCACTCACGCTGTTTTCTTATAGAAGATAAAAAAATAGACCTAATAAGCATCCACCTTATGCAGGAATACTGCTGACAACTCATAGACCTGGGAGGAAAAGCCAGTGCCTGCATCCATGATTAGGGCCCAAAGATTTGCTGAAGAGGCTACACAGCTGATATATAACCCATCCTCGTTACCCTTATCTACGTGCTGTCGGAGCCTAGTGTCTGCTACATTATAGTGATACCTGCAACCAGAAAAATGTTATGAAGGCCAAGCAAATGAAACCTATTTAATAGGTAAATCAAATAATATTAAAGGAAATTCATAATTCGCAATGAGCAGTATCATACTATAAATACAATACCTTGAAAGAGAAACAGACACCAATTCATAGACACATCGGAAATAAATTGTATATTTGTCCTTATTTGACATTAAAAATGTAATTAGCACGCAATATCAAACCTAATTTATGATAGTCTAATTTTTCCAAGAAAACTAACACTTTTCATTAAACCTTTTTGAAACAATTGGTTGGGTTATACTGGCATTATTTTCATAATTGTGTATGCTTATTGAACTTGTGTTGGCCAGCTAAGCAATATTCACTTCCCAAATTTACATGTTAGTAATTATCTATTTCAACTGTCAAGTACAATAAGTAGTTAGTTATATATTTCCTTCTTGAGGACAAGGGAAAAGAGAGAAAAGCTGTTAGATTCATTATCAGGTAGTGCAGGATGGCTATTGAGATTTGAGAAAGATGAAGGCCAGAAACTGAGGTTGTAATATGTGTCAACGAGAGGCTTGACTCTTTTTATGTCTTCGTTGGAAAGAAGAGCCAGCCCCCAATATGTCAAGCATGCTAAAAGCCAAGAAAGTCACCACATTCCAAGCCACAAAAAATAAACAAGCTTAGCAGCAGAGTAGTCAAGTAGAACAGCTAGCAAATTAGCACTTCCAGTAGCTTACCAAAATTTTCGACAAAAATCCATGCCCAACACAAAATGTGGAACATTATCAATAAGAATAGCCTAATGGAGGATGTATTAATTACCTCTGCTTCATGGGACGTCGTGCATTATACACTGATATCCACTGAGTAGCAGGACTCCCCATTCGCACTTTCTTCTTTGGTTGCTCATCCTCTTCAAGATTAATAAGCATTCGAGCTCTCTTTTGTCCAACCTATTCAACAAAGGCACTAGCTTTATGATATATCACCTAAACAATATACATAACACTCTTAATACCAGAAAAAGAAAACGCATGCCAGCAATTTCATCAACCTTTAAAGCTCCATCAATTCTAATTGGTCTCAGTTGTGTAGATGGTTCAATCAAGCTATCAAAGAGAGATATAAGCTTGGAATAATTAGGCTCCTCGTCAAATTTCATATTAGTAACAGCTTCAAGGAACTGCTTGAATGGAGCGGGACAAAAGCAGCACATCAGCTCAGGAGAAGTGCCCATCTTCTTCTTACAAACAAGAAAACTTTTATTGTCACCCTGCATATGGGAAAAAGAATGCAATCATGAATTACATAAAATGATGGACCTCCTATTATTAATACCTACAAAAGAGAGAGAAAGAAGAAGCAAGGGCCCAAAGTGATTGGACTTGAGGTTGGTGGATCTGTTGTTGGGTCCTGTGGGCAAGAAAGGAATGGGGATGGCAACAAAGGAGGACAAAAGAATTCTGGTGTGGCGAAACAGACCTGCTGTGAGTGTGTGCGTGCGTTTGGGAGGCTGCTGTGTTTTAGTGTCAGTTAGTGGAGTGCTTTTGGGCAGGGAATTGGTAAGGTTGTTTTGAGGAGAGACTTGGCCTCTCAAAAGCCAAGGACTTGAGTGTTTCATTCTCTATGTTCATGTTTATGTTTATAATAGTGTCTTAGCTTGTATTGGCACTGTTTTATCAATTATTCTCTATAATATCAGTGGAGTATTCAGCAGGTTCTATCATAAAACAAACCTGATATCCCTGCCATGGTAACCTCCCTTTTATGAGAAATATTAATGTGTACGCCAGTGACTCAAGATCATCCCTCCTACTTCCAGTCCTACCTAAATGTGCATGTACACTGGCATACCTTATGGTTCCCCTGCCAAAAAATAGACATACTATCAATATATTGTAACACAATAGATATGTTACCATAATCAGACTTACAAACCTAAATATATCAGGCCTCTGATCATATTCAACATGTTGACCAGATGATGCGTCCTTCCATTTAGATGCTGAAAGCAATACAATACAAGGCATGGGGACATTAACATATGATACAAAAATATCAAATAGTAAAAACTTTGTATCCGCAAAGAAAGTTAATCACAATGTAACATACCCAAACCAAGGTCAATAAGGTATAACTTCTTCTCATCAGCTGTTCCAGGTTGACCAAGTAAAAAGTTTTCTGGTTTTACATCTCCATGCACAAACCTTGTTTGATGACATGAAAAATTCATTCACAGAATCAGACCCTTGTAAAATAACTGGGAATATAGAGCATAACAAGATTAAGAAAAAAGGTTATCAATATGATTTACCCTTTCATATGGAGCTTCTCAAGAATTGATATTGCCTCCACTGCAATGCATGCAACCATATTTGGTGACATCCTGTCCAGATGAGAAAGAATCAAATAAGTACCATATAAAAAATGTTCTAAAAGAAATTCTAAAAGTCATATAAGGCAAATGGAGGGATATTTCAAATCTTACGATTGGCCAAGAGAATTCCAAACATCCCAAAGGCTAGGCCCAAGCATGTCCATAACCTATCATATTTGAGATATCTTTAGACATTAAAGAGCAAGTTGGGACATGATGATATGGGGAACTTAAAACCATATCTCACCAGAATATAGAAGTCTCCTTGGCGACCCTTGTAATGAACCCAAGGAATGCCATAACAACCATTCAGAGTACTTAAAAATGCCAAGGAAACAGGTGTAAGAATGAGATAATGAAATCAAAAAATTCAAAAGAATTAATTGGGACACATTATTGATAAGGCTGTTAAGGGACAAACAAGAGATGACTTACTTGTAGACTTGCCACTCATACGGAGGCCCATAATTGCAACCCTTACTATTTCTGTGTTCAAACTTCAAGGCAACCTATCAAAGAAATTAAAATTAAAAGAAACTGACCAAGCATAATAAATCACATGATTAAAATTTTAGTCAATCTCTTGACAAGTGGTCGAACTTCTCATACCTCAACAGCATCAGGACCTGTCCGATCAGTGCCACCACTTACCCTTCTGCCAACATAGACCTGACCAAAACCACCCTTACCCAATTTTGTTTCTATCTTATATAAAGGAGAACTACCAACTTGTACCTGAAATAGCAAGAGAGTTAGTAACTATGTTAGATTATGATACAAGATCTACATCAATTGGATGAAATGAAGAATAACTACAATGCAATCTAAAGTGTAATTTAGAAACGGACTGATGTGGCATAAAATTATTCAAAAGACAAAAAAAAACCTAGAACCAAAATGACCATCACCAGTTCAGTGATTCCAAAACAACCCAATTAATATAAGTTCAACATGCCGATTGAAATGTGAAGTTGGCAAAAAATGGTATTAACAACTATACCCAGTATATTGGGAAATCAAAATGGAAGTAGTCAAGAAGTTATTGTTTCTAAAAAAAGCACTTTCACGTCATTAAATGTGGAACTAAATATCAGTGATATATCGAACGGCACTAATGTCCCCAAAAGTAGAAATAAGCAATTTAGGGGTACCGTCTCAGGAACAGGAGTCGTGCATGCTTCCTCTTCAGCTCCTGCTCCTATCACCTTCTCAGCGCTTCCACCCGCCATCACAATATTATTATTTGCTGCTACGTCTACCTGATTGTAAACAGGTTCTGGGGCCCCAAATGCAACAGGTTCAGGAACAATATCAATCAATCTACCTCCCCGACCCCTTCCAGCCGCAGTTCGCCTTGTGGGTACTGCTGGTGAAGGCCTTTTCGCTACAGCCGGTGCATTCCCACCTCTTCCTCTTCCACTTCCAACTCTCCTTCTGGTTTTGTTTGGTGCAGGTTGTGCAAAATTCTCTTCCTGGCCAATAGGCTGTGGGGCAGGCTGAAGATCACCAAGCCGCTTTGATCTTCTAGCTCCACTTCTCAACTCTGGCATCCTCTCCCCATTCAAATCATAGCCCACTTGATTCACCCCAAAACGTCACAAATCCTCTGCGGTAAAAGAACCAAATAAAATACCCAATAAGTTAAACACATACAATGAGAAACCTTTTCAGCAACGAGAGGTGACTATACAAGAACAATTGAAAAATATATCTATTACTGAGTCATCGAACAGAAAAGGAAAGGGACGGGCGCTGGGGAATACATATGGAGCTAGCCTGAGTTTCCCTCATATGCAATAACAACAGAACTGAAAAAAAGAAAAAAAGAAAAAAAAAAGAAACTAGTATGCACCGCAGCCAAACAACAAAAAGAATGTACTTTGAATCAAAAGAAATCAGTCCTCTATGCATTTCCTCAATCTGACATTAAAACTAAACTGGAAAGCAGGAAAACAGAAATGAGAAAACCGTCAAACAAATCGTGTTATCAGCTAAATATTCATCACCAAAACACATCTTATGTATTCAAGACTGCATACTTGTCCGATGGTTTCAAACTGAAAGTTTAAAGAACACCGAACAAAAAGAGATTTTCAGAACAGACTCAAAACTCGATGAAGCGAAGCAAAACTCCATCCGATCATCGATATTTTTAATCATCGATATTTGTCCAAAAAAGGAAAGAAGAAAAACAAATTTACCCTAAAGACAAAACCAACCGACCACCAGACTAGCTCAACAACGGCAACAATCTCCCCCCCAAAGATTGACGAAAATTTCCACACACACACAAAAAAAAAAATATCCAGACACAAAATACCAACAGATCAACCTCGTGAGCAGCAAAAAAAAAAAAGAAAAAGACGATCGGAGGCAACAATCGAAGAAGGCGGTGGAAAGAAAAAGCAGACCGATCGTAGTCGGATCGATGGTTTTTCAGTAAAGAAAACAGCGACGGTGATGCAAGAGACGCATTCGAAGGAGTTATAAAGGATAAACCTTTGGGAAGTGAACAAGTTATGAGGGAAAGCAGCGCATAATTTAGGGTTGAGAGAGATTGAAAACTCACAAGTATTAGGTGAAGATAGATAGATATGACGATGGGCTCTAACTTTTTTTGCTTTCCCTTTGTAGAAACGCTTGTGTAAAACTATAGATGATGAGAGGCACAAGAAAATGCGGTGATGGTGAGTTTAATTGCTGAATGTATGTATGTATGTAACTTTGTATATATATATATATATATATATATACTAGTATATATATACTAAAGGCGTTGCGTGCTTGAAGCGTACGTAAAATATAAAATTATTTAAAAAAAATTTGTTATGAGAGAATATTACAGAGTACCAAAGTGTCACTTTTTAAATCACCGAGTATTAAAGTGAAATATGACAAAATTATAGAGTACCAAAATGTAATTTATCATTTTTTATGGAGTTTAAAATATTAATGAAAATAAAAAATAATTTGTTTGGAGTGAGAGAACGTGAGCTAGAGGAAAGTAGGTGATTTTTTTTCTTTTTTATTTTTTTAATTCAGTAATTTTAACCAACCATAAAGGGGTGGAGCCATATAATATAGTATAGATATAGATATAGATATACAGATGTATATAATGTCTTCTACTATTCAATATTCATTGTATATCATTGTATCTGAAAACTTGCTTTTGGGGTTTAAAAATTAGGGCATGCCTTTGCAAATGTGGCTTCCTCATAACCAAAGGATACTTACTGTCTATCTATAATGTATTCCTTTTTCTTTTATTTGAATGATTCCTTTTTTTTCTTCTCAAATATCAATGCACGTAATGTAATTTTTAACGTTATGTATATTTTAAAATTTTTCCATTTCCAATGTATGGATTTCAAAATTAAATCTAACTATGGTTTATACATATTATCCTTCAGTACATTTTTTTTTTGTTTTTTTTAAGGTATTCTCAACATGAAGGGCTAAGGACTAATCCTCCGCGAAATGTATAAAGGTTTGGTAAATCTTTTTCAAATGTTGTATGATTGATGATATTTTTTGAATAAAAAATTAAATTATAATAATGCAGAGTATTAATATATTTAACTTTTTACCTCTCTCATTTTCAGGTGACCTTTTATGTAATTTAAGATACTTTTTATTTAATTATACACAAATGGAAATCTTCTTTTATAGTGTTTTTTTTTTTAAAGAAATTGTATGTATGTTTAGAAATAGAATTGATGGTTTTACGATTTTTTTTTTAACAATGATGGTTTTACGATTTAGATACATTTGTTTCCAATAATTTCAAAATCCTGTTATTTAGTTCTGTCACTTTTTTAGTATGAAATTCCAACACCAGAAAATAATGAACAAAAAAGAACTTTAAAGTTTAAACTTTAAGGCTTTTTTTTTCATGATATTTTTGTATTACAATTACATTCCATACTTTTTTAGGTAGATTTTTTCATTAATTGGGCATTGAATTCATTTCTTCATTTACTGCTTTGTTAAATTTTATCGTACTGAGTACTTTTACTTTCCCAACTTTCATAAAAGTATTTTTCTAATGTTCAACAACCCTAATGAAATTAAAATTTTTATGAAAAGTAATAAATTATACATCTATATCTATGAAGTATTTTAATTAGATCAAAATTAATATTATTATAAAATATTAGAAAAGAAAAAATAATAGTGAGAGTTAAGTAACTTCCCACTACTTGAATGGTAAAAAAAAATATTGCCTGATTGGTTTAAGAAAATGTTTCCTGTTTTCATTTTCTGTTTCCATTTCTGGAATTTTATTTTCATTTCTAAATTTTCAATATTTAAGAAATATGTTTGTTTGATAAAGTCAAAAAATCGTTTTCATTCATATTTAAATTATGTTAACTTGAATAAGGCTAATTTTTATATGTTTTCAAGTTTGATTATAACTAAATGATGATATTAACATAATTAAATAGTTTACTTTTGTGTAATGTTGCAAAATATCATAAGTTTGTTTTTGGAAATACTGGAAACGTCTCTTTGACGTTTCCTGTTTTCAGCCTGTTTCAGGAAATGTTTCCAGAAAACATTTCCAAAAAAACTGTACAAAACACGTTTTCAGTCATATTTCTTGTTTTCAGTGAAAATGGAAACAGGAAA
>QANZ01023565.1:81635-92325 GCA_003254925.1 Chamaecrista fasciculata
TATTTTTTTTATTATTAATGCTGATGTGGCACGCACAGTTGGCTTTTTTTTTTCAGTTTTCCAACTGCTGACGTGGCACTTAACGTGCCACGTCAGTAGTTAACGGCTTCAGGGACCAATTTGACTAACGTTAGTAAAATTCGGGGACCTATTTGTCAATTTCCATAAATTAGGGACCAATCTGTCAGCGACCCAATAATTCGGGGACCAGTTTGGAAGTTTACTCTATTATTATTACACACTATTTGAGGGGAAGAGAAGGAAAGACATGAAGTCCATATTTCTTTTCGTAAACTCAACCTCACCCCACATCCCTCAAGTATTTTTAAAAGTTGCTGCAGAAAGCAAGAGTGTTTTTGTCTTCTTCTCTTTCTTAATGTCATTTTAAATAAAACGAAAATGGAAGAAAATAGGGTGATTTGAAAAAATAGTAGTATTCACTTGTCTTTTTTTTTTTTTATTGCATCCCAATTATCATCATAAGCTAGGTCTAAGAGAGAGGGTTATTTTTTTTTTTGTTGTTGAAAGAAAAGCATAGGTAAATTGGTCTAGACTTCAAGCTCTCTATAAGAGCATACAGATTGCCTATCAACAGGGGTGGCATAAATGGGTCATTGACCCAAATGAGACATGGGTGATCTATGAAATCAAGGTCGACCCAACTCAACCCATGAATCCATTTAAAAATATTTATATTATTTAATAATAATTAAATATTAATTATTTAATTTGTAAACTAATTATTGAGGATAGTTTTTAAATTATTCAAAATTATGATTAAATTATATTTTGACCCCAAATATGTTTTGAGATTTTCATTTTAGTCCTCAAATATCATGATCAAGGGACATTTTTGTAAATTTTGAAAACATTTGGGGGCATTTTGTAATTTTTGCAACAAAATTGTGAAGTTCATTCTCCTTCTATCGAGCGCACAGTTTTTTTGGACTAAAATGCATTTATTTTTCAGATTTATGACTAATTTATAATTTTAACATTTTTTCCAATATTTTTCAAAATTACAATTTGACCCCAAATTTTTTTTATAATTTTCATTTAGTCCTCAAATTTTATAGTTCACGGACGTTTTTGTAAATTTTGAAATTATTTGGGGCATTTTGTAATTTTTGCAAAAATTTATGAAATTCATATTCACTCCCTTTTCATGAAACTACGTAGTTTTGACACAAATTTGGGTTGGATTGGGTAAACCATAGGTTTGACCCAACCCAACCCAATTTTAGTGGGTCAAATTTGGATCAAATCCATCTTGACCTATTATTTAAATGAGTTGGGTTTGAGTTGGTTAAAATGATAGTTGGATTGGGTTGATGGGTTGGGTCAATTTTTGCCACCCTTACCTACCAACAAGACTCTTACATTAGTAATGGAATTCGAACTCGATCTCGTGGGTTATAAGTTGACTCCTTACCGACTGGTCTAACTTTTGTTGCAGAGAGGAAGTTATTCTATGATTAGTTTATATTCAAATTTATTAAGAGAGATGTGTGCATTTAAGAATTGATTGGGAGTTTGGTTTGGAGATGTGTGGGTGAGGTTTAATGGTTTAAAAGTCTAAACTACTAAGTGAGTTTAATTATTGAGTAAGATTTTTTTTTTTTTGAGTAAGATGAGGTTGAATAGGATGGTTTGCAAATCATCCTAAATACACTAAAATTGAGAGGTTTAAAAAACTTGAAACTTTAATAAATTTTATTTCTCATTTAACTTTATTATACTTTGTGTTTGAAGTTTCCAATTTTTATAAATTTTAAAATTCAAAGATCTTTTTCTATTATCACTTTTTCATCAAGATTCATTATTTGAATATCATACTAGCCATATCTCTTTGGGATTTTTTTTTTATATTTCTTATTTTTTCTATAGTTAAATTATATCTAAATATTTGTCTGAATAGTTGAAAAATTAAATAAAATTAAATCTTAATCTTAATTATAAATATAATAAGCATAAATTACACTAAGATTCCTTGAATTTTAGGTTAGGGACAAAAAATATCTAAGTTTTAAAGCTTAACAAACAGATTCCTTGAGTTTTAAATTGTGTTCACTTAGAACTCTTGAGTTTTAAAACTTAACAGACAAACCACTTGAGTTTTCAACTTTGTTCATCTAAAACCGTTGAGTTTTTTTTTTTTAAAAAAAAAGTGAGGCTATTTAGAAGTCTTAAGTGAGCAAAATCTAAAATTTAGAGGGTCTATCTATCAAATTTTCAGTAGTGTGTTTTCCTCTTCCTTCAAAATCAATGTCTCCCACATTAGCATACATGAAGAAACATTCAAATCAAGTTTTGAGGACTACAATTAGATAGCATGTGTAAAAGCTGAAGACTCCTTAGTATAAGCCCTAATAAAACTGGCTAACCCTCATATAAGTGTCATCTAAAAAAATTTTTAGGATTATGTAGACTCTGGAACCTCTACCTCCCTCAAAATCTTTGCAGCCTCCTCTGGAAAAACAGGATTTATGTAACACCCGGTTCCAATCTCAAAGCCTCCAATCCCGGTTAGTTGCGGTACAATTTGTATATACCAATGAGTGTATGCTAACTCTGATCCATTACCATTTAGAGGGTTTGTGTGGATCATAAAATTAAATGGTGGATTGTTCAGTTGCAACGACATCTTTCTGAGCATGAGTTTCAGCAAGGCCCCTAGTTCAACTGCCTGCCAGGTATTATCAGGAAAAATTATAAGCAATCTTGGCATATGAACTGTGAAGAACACAAAATTCGTGATCATCAATTACCACAGATGAACAGAGAGGAAATGCTTTAGTCAATTATGCAAGAGCTGCAACTATGTTCTGTTAAAGTTCCCATTTTTCTCAGAATTTCTAAGCACAGACATGCATATCCCATATGATTCAATCTTTAGATATAATGTTATATTCTACAGCATCATGATGGATACAGCAGCCAACATATACTACCCCACAAGAACAAAGTTAAAACTGTAATTAGTAATCCAACCGCTAACTAACATAAGTCTTTAATTCTAAGCAATACATAAGAAACCAAAAAAAATAATTGCATTTAATTTTTGAAAGCGAAGCTAGAAAGTATAACATTAGGAGATTAGGAGTAATGAAGAGTTACCTTTTCAGCATCCAATTCATGGAAATGTGAAGAGTGATAACGAGGAACAATCCAAATCTCGAACGGGAATGTAGCAGCATAAGGAACCAGTGAAGTGAAGCTACTAAAAGTATTAATCACAAGATCCTCAGATTGAATTTGGCAAATCGAACATTTCCCTTTTTCTTCAAAATAATCCTTCATACTTTGAAGACGGCCAGAAACACTAGGAGGAATAATGGGAAGGGCAAGTATTTGACTGTGAGAGTGACTCATTGAAGCACCCGCAGAAGCACCATGGTTTTTAAACACCTTGAAATCATAACAAAACAAGTTTCTATGAAATACTAACATTTACCAAAATTGCAGCCTGAGTTTGTAGCAGGGAAGCAAATAAGAACTAGAACAGCTTATGTGAATTCAGCAATTGTAAGTACATTAAATTCAAGCTTGGCAGTCTTTCTGCATATAGTACAATCATTTCATAACCAACGCTTTGTGCCATATTCTAAATATTGATAGCAAGACAATGTGATGATGACAAAATTATGAATTCTCGAACTGAAGAAAGTGACTTCATACAAATTATAGTATTATACAGACAACCATCAGATATATATATACACAGACATACACATCAAGTGTATCAAAGGCCGTTTGCTGTCAAAAAAACATTGAAAACTCACAGAAAAGTAAATAAAGTAGAGAAATAAACCTGCACATATTTGATAGAGTCGTTGCTAGCAAGTTGTTCAGTTCTCTTCTTATACGCAAGAAAAACTTGAGCGATCTCTTCCGGCGACAAATCGGAGAGCTGAACGGAGTGAGTAGGGGTTTCAATTACGACGTCGTGGAAACCAAACCCGTCTAAGACGCAATTACCAATGGCGTGGCCGGAATCGAAGGTCGAAGCAGATGGGTGGTGAAGGTTGCGACTGAGAGCAGGGTAAAGATTCTCGATGACCCTGATCTTCCAATCTGAGCCCTCGGATGGGACTCGAAAGATTTCAGGCGCACACTGGTGCTCTTGGCCGAAGCAGAAGGGGCAATTTTGGTGGTTGTGGTCGGAATTTGTAGGGTTTTTGGATTTGAAATCGGAGGGTCTTTTAGCTCTGGCGGGTGAGAATATGACCCAACGATTCGAGACGGCGTCTTTTCTCAACTCTGGATTTCGAACTCCTGAAGTTGCCATCTTAGTGATCTTACTTCGGCTCTGCTCTAAGGTTATGCTTATGGATGGTCTTTAGTCTTTCCGGCTTCGATCTTTTGATCGATCACCTGCCACACCCACAGGCCATAGGTCTCACCACTACTCACACCTGATTCATTTTCTTTTTGAGTAAACGAGCATTTTGGTATCTGAATTTTGCAGGTGCTGGCAGTTTGGTCCTTTGGTTTTGAAATTGTACAAACCAGTCCCTAAATTATGTTAACTCTTTGCAAAATGGTCTTTCCGTCACCCAACCCGTTACAAAAAAGGTTATGTGGCATGTTTAGAGACTGACGTGGGCCGTTAAATGCTGACGTGACATGTTAACTACCACGTCAGCACCGGTTAAAGTTAAACTGAAAAAAAAAAATTACTACCACGTATGATAATTTTGCCACATAAGCATAACGAAAAAAAAATATAGTATTTTGCAATTTGGTCCCTATGTTTTATTTTCTTAAATCAAATAAAAAAACATTTTGGTCCCTAAACTCCAAACTCTAAAACCTAAACCCTAAAATTCTAAATTCTAAATCCTAAACCATAAACCCCCATCGTCACCGCCACCAAGCATTATCATCATCTTTATTTTTCATCTTCTTCAATCATCATCATCATTTTCTTCATTCTACCCACCACCACGCATCATCATCATTATCTTCAATATGCATAATTGTACAAACAGGTCCTCAAATTATCTAAATATGTTTCTCTTTCTATACTATTTAGTCCTTGTAAATTTTAGGGTCGAAGATGGCTAGGGTTTTAGGAGTTCTTTTTTTTAGGATTTAGGGTTTAGGGACCTTTTTTTGGATTTAATAAAATAATAGCCTGGGTCTAAATTGCAAGTAAGGTCATTTTTTTTAATTCTTCATGCTTATGTGGCGAAAATTTCTTGCGTGACAGCCATTTTGTTTTTGTGTTTAACCGATGCTGACGTAGCATTTAACGTGCCACGTAAGCCTCCAAACGTGCCACATAAGGTTTTTTGTAATGTCTGGGTGATGGAAGGACCAATTTATGGCGAGTTAGCATAATTCAAAGATCGAGTTGTACAATTTCAAAAATCCAAGGACCAAATTGTCAGCACCTATAAAATTCAGGGACCAAAATGCTAGTTTACTCTTTTCTTTTTCAAGCAATATTAATTTTTTGGTCAAAACCTCAATTTGGTCCCAAATGTATGAGATAGATTTCAAATTGGTTCTCAAGTTGATATCAAACTAATAAATATGATATTATTTCTTATGTTTCAAGTTCGAATATGATGAATCCAAAATTGTAAATTACTTTTGAGGTCGTCAATATAAAAGTTGAGGTGAATACGATGAATTCAAAATAATTTTTTATTTTCTCTATCAAATTGAGGTATAAAAGTTCAAATCAAATCTTATAAATAAATCGTTTATTTCATAATTAAACAAATTAATTTCCTTGTCTAAGATTTTTTTACTTGTAGTCTAAAATCTACTTTTGAGGCTATGATTTGTGAAAATAATTAATAATGTATAATTAAAGCTTTTTTAGAAGTTGACCAAAAAAAAAAAGCTTTTTTAGAAAAAAAATTTTAAATAAAAATCTTTGTTTTTTTTAATTTGTATTGAGTATATTAAATAATTTGAAATTGGAATGTTGTACAATTATATTTTATCTCCTAATAATAAATAAAATTCAAGTGGCACTTACAAACGACCAGAGACTTCAAAATTGATAAACAAAAAGAATACATCATAAGCATTATTGAACTACAGGTCGAATCGGGCTCATAAAACGTTCTTATAAAAATCACTAAAAGTGTTGCCGATAAGAAATTTACTATTATACATACTATTTATCAGTAAGGAAATCAACTTCACGGTCAAAGAAACCACCAACTTCACCCGAAAAGATATAAGCACCAAGAGCGAGATATGAATATCCAAAGTTGCTAAAAGCTGAAAATTGAACACAACAAAAGGAAAAGTGAAAGAAACACCACCAATCAAGGGGGATAAATCAGATCTGGAAAAACAACTATCAAAAGAGGCACTAAACCCAGATATGAGATTATTTAAGAATGAGAAAACAAAATTGGTACACTGGAAATAAAACTTCAAATCTACAACTAGAAATAGAGAAAAAGGCGTGGAGGGTTACCACCGCAAAGCAGCGGCAGCCCAAGCGATAAATAATAACTGGCGACGGTCTTGGAGAGAAGAGAGAGCGTTTTTGCGGCTAGGATTAGAAGTTAACTAAAATGCCTTTCAATAATAAATAGGGTAAAATACAAAAAAACGTACTTGTGGTTTGGCCTGATTTCACATCACTGTTGTGTGGTTTAAAACGTCTCATTTTGGGTACCTGAGATATGTGTCGTTTAGCAACAAGAGTACATGTGTTTTTGTTTCGTTAATTTTAATAGAAAATGCTGACGTGGTGCAATCTTAGCCATCGATTTTCAATGTATCTTAGCTGTCAATTTTTATTGCATCTTAACTGTTGGTTTCTCTTGCATCTTAGTCGTTGATTTCCACTCAAAGGTTAAAATCTCATTTTTGGTTTTCAAACTATGGAATAAGTTTCATTTTGGACATAAAAGCTATTTTTTATTTCATTTTTGTCCTTAAACTTTCACATTTTTTTTTTCTGTTTTGATCTCCAAAATGAGATTTTATCGCAATTTTAACCGTTATTCTTAGTTCAACCACAAATTTATCTCCAATTTATAATTGATCTCCAAAATGTAATTTTATCCTTGACCCATTATTATCTTATTATTCTCAACTTTCCCCTCTTTTTCATCATTTTCATTCATTTTAGTCCCAAATCATCAAAATAAAATTGTAAAGTGTCCTAAAACTCTTCCAAACATTCCAATTTAGTTATGAATCAAAGAATCCTTTAGGGACTAAATTGATACGGAAGGTTAAAACCCAAAACCCTAAAATCCTAAACCCTAACCCCTAAACCCCTAAACCCTAAAACCCTAAAACCTAGCCAAACACTCTCTTCATCATCATCTTCTTCCCATAAACTCAACAACCCCTCATTCCTCATACAAATTTCAAATTCTACTCATCAAATCAAATCATAAATAATCAGAATTCTACTCTCTTCATCATTATCATCAAATTCTACTCAACAAACCCCAATTCACATACATTGATATACACACACACACATATATATATATAGACGGCGGCAGAAGATGATGATGCAGACGACAACGACGACAATCTTGACGGCGGAGGAGAGAGAGAGTGAGGATGAGGAAGAGGAAGGTAGACGAGAGAGAGTGAGGATGAGGAAGAGGACAGCAGAAGAGAGAGAGCTTGAGCGAATGGTGGAATGGTTGGAAGAGTGAAGAAGAAGACGAAGAGACGTGGGAGGATGAAGAGAAATTTATGTTTTTGGGAAAATTCAATTAAAGTTTCAATTTCTATTTTTTTCTTACATTTTGATCCTTTATAAAAAGGAAAGGACCTTAAAAAATGTTTTAGGACCAAAATGAAACTTATCGCATAGTTCGTGGACCAAAATGTGATTTTTCACTGAGTCACAACCATATTCCGTCTAAATTCTAACGAAAAAAAGTTAAAGTACTTAACGTAGGTAGCGTCAAAACACACAGGTACCAAAAGTGAGACGTTTTAAACCATACATCAGTGATGTGAAACCGGGCCAAACAACAGGTACGTCTTTTGTATTTTACCCTAATAAATATATCAAATGTTAAAGTGTTTAATGTATGATTTGAAATATTCTTTTTTTTTTGTGCTCACCAAGGCTAGGGCAAGCCTTCAAGCTCTATTAGCGCCTACAGAGAATTTGAAATATTCCTTCTAATCAAACTACTTATACTTCTGGCCAAAAAAAAAAAAACTACTTATACTTATGTTTGTTTGAACAAAATATTAACTGAATATATTCGAAAAATTATTAAACCAAGCCAAATTGAAAAGTATCAAATTTAGCAACTATTTTAAATTCAGATATAATTGATTTTCAATTAATACACCAATGAACACATGTTTATATTTCTAGCTCTTTTTTTTGGCCTGGATATTTCTAGCTTATATATTAAGCTTAACCCGTATTTTTTTTTTTGGCCTGAAGCTTAATCGGTATCCGTATTACTACTAATATTACTAATTACTAATATTACTATTATACTAATTGATACATCACTATTTGAGTGTACGCTTAAGTAGCCCTCGAACTGGGCCCCTTCTCCCCTACAAACCTGGCAAGGCGCACTCAAGCCAATCGAGCGCCCTCTGCACACTTAGGGGTGCTCGCGATCCATCCCGAGTCACAACACGCGCCTCCAGACTAACACGCAGTCACTCACGACTGCCTTGTTCCGCAATCCTCACTGGGGGAGATCGTGGGTCACGGGCCTAGTCACACCCACGTTCTCCAGTCTCCTGGCGCCCGCCTAGCGACGCGACACGCAATCACCTATGATTGCCTTGCTTCGCAAATCTCGGTCTCCACCATCTCCGTTGGTGGAGATCGTGCCTGGTTACGTGGTGCGCCCCGCGCGCTGACCACCACTCTCCCCCTGCTCTATAAATAGGGCTCAACTCAGCAGACTAAGGTTAGCCACTTCTCTCTATTCAGAATTCTCTTGCTCTCATATCCTTCATACACTAACTTGAGCGTCGGAGTATTCTTCGCAGGGCCCCCTGTGAAGCTCTTGTAGGTACTTGGACGATCAACTTACTCTCACAGCCCACATTCGTTGAACTAGGTAAGTGTGTCCATTTTCTAGTTTATCACTAATGATTTATATTATAAGATTAAATTTCACTGAGAATTATTAAACATGACAATTTCACATAACATAGAAAAATCTCAAAAGTATCAAAGTCAAAAGAAATATTACAATATCACACTGTATACTCTCTACCATATAGCTAATAGCTTACAAAATCAATATTTATATAATATAACTTACAACACCAAGATTATAATTATAAAAAGGTCAAATGCAAATTTAGTCTCATATCTCTCGTTATATTCCCAATTTGGTCCTATGTTTTTTTTGTTGCATTTTTTATCTCATATCCTTGCGTCAGTTTCCAATTTAGTTCTATATTTTTTTTTGTTGTAGACTTAATCTAATATCTTTGTGTCAATTGTAGAATTGATCATATATCTTGGGTCAGGTGCAGAAGTGGTTTCATATCTTTATAATAGGATCAAGTAAATGTCATTTTACAAATATATGAGACCAATTTTACAACTTGACTAAAAGATATGCGACCAAAAATAATATAAGACCAAAATTAGGATATTTTACAAAGATATCTATTCTCTAAGATATAATAAGGAGAAGCATAACTAATTTCTTGCCACATGGCTCCTACGTGGCATAGGGGCTATTGAATAATCTGACATGGCTCCTGCATGGCATAATTGTATCCACTAAATGATTGTCATATAGAATGCGTGTAACACTTGGATTCATTTTGCCAACTGGACTTTTCACAATTTTTGCAGCCAAATATCGAATTTAATGTGATTGATTGTGTTTTTCATTCATGATTGCCAATTCATTTTAATTTTGGGTTTCCTCTNACAAAAAAAACTAAATTAATTGTAATTACGTTCTTTAAGGACTAAATTTTGAAATTTTATCTTACAAAGACTAAATTGAGAAACATATAAAAAAAGGAAAACTGCTCCAATACTTGAGCTGTTGATAGAGATGGAAAGTGCCATAGAAATACCTTGTTCAGTGTTAGATCTGCTGAAGTTAGTTTAGTGTAAAGTTCATAAAATTCTAATAAAATAACTAATATTATTTTCTGCACAATTTCACATTAAAAATAAAAAAAAAACAGAAAACAAAAAACTAACCTGGTAAAAATAAAGAGAGTGTGACAATCTTCCAACATCAAGCTCCCAAGTTTTAGTACTCCCAATCCACCCCTGCCTTGTTCTGTAGGGTACCCATACTCTCCCAATTTAATTACAATCAATAGATAGAGGACTAACGGTGAGAGGTTTTCAAAACATATGGGATCAAAATTGAGTCAAAAAAAGTTATAGGACTGATTTGGGAACTAGAGCAAAGTTATAGGACCAAACTCGAGACAAAAAAAGTTATAGGACTGATTTGGGAACTGGAGCAAAGTTATAGGACCAAATTCGCACTTCAGCCAAAAAAAAAAAACTACTTATACTTATGTTTGTTTGAACAAAATATTAACGGAATATATTCGAAAAATTATTACACCAAGCCAAATTGAAAAGTATCAAATTTAGCAACTATTTTAAATTCAGATATAATTGATTTTCAATTAATACACCAATGAACACATGTTTATATTTCTAGCTCTTTTTTTTTGGCCTGGATATTTCTAGCTTATATATTAAGCCTAACCCGTATTTTTTTTT